>PRKT01000998.1:105404-160330 GCA_003671525.1 Saccostrea glomerata
TTTTTATTTCAATTTAATGAAAAACTACAACCCTGAAAAATTAACGCAGAAATCAACGAATTGTGCGTTAAGAATGACTTTGTCACTTTTTTAATCGCAATGTTTGTTTGCGTAATTTAACTTTGCAACGTCACTTAACGTCATCTGACGTCACAAACGGCTCTTACGTCTATTAACCACGTTAGTTTTGAAGGGCGCTAAATTCACATTAAATGTTGACGAAATAAGCAATTATGAAGAAGGGAAATTAGAGAATGTATATATAAGCATTGAATTCATATTTTTGGCTGTCTTCGGTCCTATAACACACCTGGCCGTGCCGACAAATTTATCATACCGCGCTAACGCGCGGTATTCGATTTGTCGGCACGGCCAGGTGTGTTATAGGACCGAAGACAGCCAAAAATATGAATTCAATGCTTAATTAAGACACAAATTTCAGTGCAGAGAAGTCATATCAAATGTACTGTTGCGCTAAAAGAAGCATATTGACCCCCATTCTTTTATTTGAATTTTAACTAAGCTATGTATGTAGAAACTAAAAATATACTTGGCAAAAAAAGTTTAAAACTTTAATATCAGGATCGAACGTCATTAAATATGTCATTCATTTTTTCACAAATTGTAACCTGTATACATTGATATCTAGTTTCCCATGCCTTGGCAATAGATTTGCATGCATTATTGAAATGTATTCAGATTAATAACAAATGTTTTACCACATAGATTGTCTGCGTTTTCGGGAGCAAGTACTGAACAAGTACCCGCTAGACCAGTGGCAGTGCTGCTGTAGTCTAATGTAGGTGGTACAATGCCAAGAATTACTGAAAATGATTAGTACATTGCTATTAAAAAAATTGACATTTGTGTTAGAAATTGACAATTGATCTTTAGTAACATTAGTTGCATATTCCTTTAAATGGTTATTTCTAATTTAAAACTAAACTGGGCCAAGCTTAAAAAATTCTTTGTTTGCAAATGCCGACATATAATTTTTAAACTGAGTGGGTAGGTAGGCATTCCCTTTTTCTTTTTAAATTTTAGATTTTTTTATTAGATAATAAATAAATAAGTAATTAATAAAAGTTTGGGTCAGGTGCATTTTCAGTGGGTCTGTAGGCAATTGCAAACAATTTTTTTTTTATTTTAGACCTTGTTTAATAATATATCTGTGAAGAATACAACAGATATTTTACACAAATTAAAAATCAAAGTTTATGACCGTTTATGTTTTAAATACCTTCCTCTGTATCATGACCAGAAGACAGACCACAAAGAGTCGGTCTATCCTCCATGTTGTTGAGCAGCTCGGTCTCCACTGGGGTAGGGGAGGAAGGTCTAGGACCCCCTCCAGTTGGTGGACGGCGCATAGCATCTGACTTCTGTTTTGCTGTAATAATTAATGCATTAAAAATACAAATTTTGTTTAAACATCTTATTTACTGGATACGACTTAAAAATTTTACATTTCTATTATATTATAAATATAGTCATATTTAAAAGAAACACCTTAAGCTATAAATCAAAATTTTATTTTGATTAAAAAATTGCTTAAAATTCTCAAAATCCAAAATATAATATTAAAAAATAATTCCATTTTTACAATATTTATTTATATTTCAAACAGCAGCTTTAAATGAAATTAAAATATTTATAAGTATACAGTTGCATTTCTTTCGATCTGCGAATCTTCATTGTTTATTGATTTTACAGGAAATTAATATTTTTATGACAATTCATAACTATTTTTTATCTTCATAGTTTACAGAATATCATTTCATATTATAGTATTAATATTTAGAGTAGATTTTAGATTTCTAATCCATAAGGAAAATATTATTCCTACCTCTTTGCTTGATATTTGCATACTGTTTTCGTACTTCTTCAGTACTTCTGTTTATTGTCTCTGAGATACTGTAAAAGTAAAGTTGTACCTTTTAAATTTAGCAGTAAATAAAGACAATTCATTTATGAAGGTGTGATGCTGAATAACATATTTTTTCAGTAAATCAAATGAACTTGGATATGATGTATATGTACACTACCATTTCTTGAAGAACTTAATTATTACATCGTTTCATGTACGCTTCCATGTAATTTATATGTTGATTGACCTCCATTATTAGTTCATACTAGCTCAACAATTATCAATCCATACATTTCTAACACAGAACAGAAGAAAACGGAAAACCCCTGCGCGCCCAACCTGGACGGGTTAGATAAACAAAGGGAAATATTTACATTTCCAATAAGTTTCCCCTATGATTCTTTACAAAATAAAATGCAGTATATTTTCTCATGAACTACATTAGGCATGTATCACGAATAAGCATGGATATCTGCATTGTTACGTCATAATACCGCTCTTGACGTCAAAAAGTAAAAAAATATAGTGCACACTGTTTTGTTTAAAAAATGACAGTTGCCCATATGGAAAAAAAGGGCAAACAAACTACTATAACAAATTACTAACAAACCACTATGGTTTGAAAGTAGTTTAATAGTATAGCAAATCACATGCAAATGAGCTAACAAACTATACTCTAACAAACTACTATCAAACCACTCTTAACAAACTACTATCAAACCACTCTAACAAACTACTATCAAACCACTCTAACAAACTACTATCAAACCATTCTAACAAACTACTATCAAACCACACAAACAAACTACTATCAAACCACTCTAACAAACTACTAACAAATCACTGGTAACAAATCCATCAGCAAAACACTAGATTTAAAAAATTTCCATTACAAATCTACAAGTCTTTGAAAACACCTAAACAGTCACATTTGGAAGTATTCAACATGTTCAACAAGTCTTGTTTCAGAGTATTTTAAATTCCAGGATTCACAAGTTCAGCCAATGCAGGTGCAATATTCCAACATGTTCCCTTTTGTTTAGGAGATGCCATTCCGAGTCAATGTCCATGTACTTATCACATATATTCTCCTTTATATTCTTCTTCATAGTATTTTTCACCAAAAAAAATGTTCTTCAAGCTGACATTTAAATATTCACTGCTTCATCTGGCATGGAAAATGCTGCAATATTTCCTTTTTCTAGCAATTATTGCAACTTTGAAAGACATCTTTTTTTGTCTTATTTTCAAGTATACTTCCCATAATCCAATGCATAACTGATCTAAATTAGTATAGGAATTGTAGGTCAATCTGAAAATGAACAAAAACCCAAAGCTAGTAAAAAGCATACACATCCACATTCACAGAAGGTTACAGTAGTCCAGCCTTTAGGTAAAAAGGAACTTCATGACATGCATTAAATACCTCTTCTGTTTCCAGATCCATCTTTTAATAATGTTATTTGCTGCTTATTCCAGTCAGGAATATTATAGAACGAATATTACTAACAATTTGAATCTCCCTTCACCAGTTCCTTTGTTTCTGACCTGCTTGGTGGTTTGAAAATTGGCGCAAATAGCCAACACCGGATGTAAAGATTAAGCTGTTCTTGGAAACTTCAACAATTCTAGATAATTCAACCCTAAACATGTCTGTAAAGTAATTTCCCATGTGGTTAGATGCAAATGCTATACTAATAAAACACTGTTGCCTATAAATCAAAATTTTATTTTGATTAAAAAATTGCTTAAAATTCTCAAAATCCAAAATATAATATTAAAAAATAATTCCATTTTTACAATATTTATTTATATTTCAAACAGCAGCTTTAAATGAAATTAAAATATTTATAAGTATACAGTTGCATTTCTTTCGATCTGCGAATCTTCATTGTTTATTGATTTTACAGGAAATTAATATTTTTATGACAATTCATAACTATTTTTTATCTTCATAGTTTACAGAATATCATTTCATATTATAGTATTAATATTTAGAGTAGATTTTAGATTTCTAATCCATAAGGAAAATATTATTCCTACCTCTTTGCTTGATATTTGCATACTGTTTTCGTACTTCTTCAGTACTTCTGTTTATTGTCTCTGAGATACTGTAAAAGTAAAGTTGTACCTTTTAAATTTAGCAGTAAATAAAGACAATTCATTTATGAAGGTGTGATGCTGAATAACATATTTTTTCAGTAAATCAAATGAACTTGGATATGATGTATATGTACACTACCATTTCTTGAAGAACTTAATTATTACATCGTTTCATGTACGCTTCCATGTAATTTATATGTTGATTGACCTCCATTATTAGTTCATACTAGCTCAACAATTATCAATCCATACATTTCTAACACAGAACAGAAGAAAACGGAAAACCCCTGCGCGCCCAACCTGGACGGGTTAGATAAACAAAGGGAAATAACTCTTAACAATAAGTTATGAAAATAGAGGGAAATTACCCAGAAATATGAATAAAACATGACACATATACATAAATACACTGCTGCTCCATACACATACAATTGAATCAATAGGCCTATTGTGTTTGTGTATGTTTTAATTATTTTTTTTTTACAAAGTTTTTATAAAATAAAAAACAATGTATACAATTATGCTTCACATCCTTTCTGCCCAGGGAAATACCTAGATATACCGGGTATAGCAATTTTTAAAATGACTGAATGGTGAACGTTAAAATACATATATCCATTTGTTGTCTCTAAAAATTGGAATTCCCCTTGATACGTCTGAAAACTAATTATAGCAAAAAAGAGGAATAACTCTAATTCTTTAAAAAAAAATCCGAGGCAATCGTTTTCCATTAAAACAATATTAATGCAATTTAATTATGCATAATATAGACTACATATTTTCGCATGGTTCATGATTAGGCACCTATAGTACACACTGTAACTGGTACTTACGCATTCACCGCCTCTGCCACCTCATGCCTCCTCTTTTATCTTTACATTTTTGACACCCCCCGGACCCTTCATCTTACCGAAGAGGCTGTCCTCACGTCGTCGGACCGCCTCAACCAAAACTAGTTTTTCTTTCTCGGTCCAATTCGGCCGGCAGGGTGTCTTAGACGTTGTCTATTCCATTTTTTGGCGCTTTGTGCTGCTGCAGACGATGATTTACATTGGATACTATAACCGGAAGTCAAGAACAAGGCCGCTTATGCATGGTTGAAAAAAAACTCAGTTGAGAAAAAAATAAACTTAGCTGAGATTTGCCTGAGTTTGTTTCGAGAAACGTGATTTGAGAAAAATCTTAGCTGAGTTTTTTCTCAGAGTTTGAGATTGAACTTGAGTAAAAACTTAAGATTTTTTCGAGAAATCCAAGCCTGATCTTGCTTAATTACCTGGTAGCTCGAGCTCTATAGACTGTGCATTGAAAGCTGGTATTTTTATCATTTTTTTTTTAAATATCTAAATTAATAAACAACTTTCGAACCTAATTAATTTTGAGGGATCAATTTTTTGATATAGATTCATTAATTTTATTTTGTTTTATTTCAACTTGTGAGTTTAAGAAAACAAACACTGCAACCAAAAGTTAAAACATTTTAGTCTTTCTCTTAGAACATGTTGAAGTGTTTATACACACTCTTTTTATTGCGAACTTAAATATGCATGGATTAACTTCAGTTTAAAAAATAAAATAAGTCTATAAATCATTTAAATGCAACCACCGAAATCTTTTTTTCTATATTTTTACATGATATTAGTAAAAATCGTAATTTTGTCGCCTTTACCCCCCCCCCACCCCTTTTTTCCACGTAAAACAACGTCGCGTGTTAAGAGAAAAATAAAGCATGGCGAGAAAATTATTTCATAATGTAAGAATTATTTATTTTTTGGAAACTAATACAGTATTGCAATCGTTTGTTGATGTTATGAATATGGTGTTACCCATTGCGACCTATATAATACGTAGTTGGATAGAATAAATCCAAATTTCGTGTTTTTACAAGCCCCCTTTTCACTGCAATAAAGGCTACCTGCAATTTTCTTTTCATTTTTTATAGAAGCATGAATATTGCATGATATATGTGAAAAACAAAGAATTCCATCATGTATTTTTTTTTATTTGTCAATTTCTTTGTTTTTTGAAGAGTTTTAGTATATAATTGTGTATAAAAACACGACAAATGGTCCATATCTTGACAGTGCCCCATTTGACTACAATAAAGGCAAGGTAACAAAATTTCATTCTAATTTTTCTAAGCATAAAACATACAAATATATTTCCAAGAATTAAAATTTTTTATTCTTCCGTTCTTGTGATTTTCAAGTAGATCGGGCCTCGTTAAACTGAAAATATATGGTCCCCCTGAATCTTGTACTTCAACTCAGCTTTTTCCTTCCTCTAGAAAGTGAATGAGTGTTTCATTAATCTAAAATTTCGTATTTCAAATTCCAATTAAATATTAATTCAAATACCAGATATATATGGCGTGTAAAACGTTGCTTTATTCGAAAATCTTGTGATGTATATTAAAAAACTTGTGATGTATATTCAAAAACTTGTGATGTATATTCAAAATCTTGTGATGTATGTTCAAACCTTTTTGATTTATATTCAAATCTTGTGGTGTATATTCAAAATCTTGTGATTTATATTCTATAATCTTGTGATGCATGTTCGAAATCTTGTGATGACTATATTCAAAATCTTGTGATTTTTATTCTATAATCTTGTGATGGAGTTCAAAATCTTGTGATGTATATTCTATAATCTTGTGATGTATATTCGAAATCTTGTGATGTGTATTCTATAATCTTGTGATGTATATTCAAAATCTTGTGATGTATATTCTATAATCTTGTGACTTTGTTCGAAATTTTGTGATGCATATTCGATAATCTTGTGATGTGTGTTCTATAATCGGTACAATAGTATTGCATTACGGGTGATATGACGCAGAGTATTCTAAGAAAGTAAAGACAATTTTCATTGGTTAGAAATAATGAAAGTAGCCAGAGCAGCGGTCCAACTAAACAGAGTAAGTACTCTATCGTACTCTTGTACGATAGAGTATGCTAGTAAATTAATTATGATTTAAAGGAATTAAACTGCTTTTTGTATGTTTGTATATATATTTAATAAAACGTGTATGTTTTCCTTATTGTAAGAGTTATTTTGAGTTTTGATTTCAGGTTACGGCTTATCGTTAGATCCCGATCCCCTTCTTATTTAAATTGAAATTTTTTCATTGTCAATGTGAAAAATATTTTGTATACGTAATGCAATTAATATAATTTTCGATAAATAAAATGTTAAGTTGAACTTAGTAAGTCAAAAAAAAAATAGTAACCAAGATCGGAGTGTTAATAATCTTTAATACATTGAATCATGAATGTCGTTTTCTTGTCAAAATATCGGTAAAAAACAAATATTTCAGACAAATAATTGTATAGCTCAGTAACAAATTAAACCATCTGTTGTAACGATTTATTCCAATGTTTCAACCTGAATTTATAATAAAACAAAATATAATCACATTATGACGATAACGTCGTTCCGTAGATTTTTCAGAGCAGCGTGGGTTATACTGAATGCCACTATATAGCTAACAACACAATAATTACAAATCTATATATATAATCATTGGTCCGTACTTCGCGTTAGTCACAAAAACAGTGTCTACTCACACATCGATGGATCCAAAATTAATATTACTGAGCTATGATGTCACAAACACAGGATCGTCTACCCACGAGGTAAACAAAAAAAAACTTCCGTTGACTGTAAACAATGAAAAATAATGTCCGACTCTAAAAGTTACGGAATATCGTTAACGATACACTCCCCCTGACGTTTCTTGACAAGTTCACAACTAATAACATTCATCCACTGGTAGTATACATGTAACTACAAGTCTATGAACAGATCTGCGAATAACAGTGTCAGTAGACCCGTCATACTTTGCACCTGGTCCCACGCTCTTGTATCGCACTGTGACGTCTCGTAACTTTCCATCTGTTCCAGGTTCTGCCTCGGCAACTTGAACAAGTTTCCACTTTCCACGAATTAGATTTGTATCCTGGACTAACACAAGATCACCCTGCTTCAGATTTCTCCTGCTTGTATGCCGCTTCTGTCTCACAATAAGAGTGGGAAAGTAATCTCTAATCCATCTTTTCCATAAGGTATCAACCAGCTGTTGAATGAATTTCCATTTCAATCGTGGATTGCAACGTTCTTCCATTTGCATCTGAGGAATCTGAACAGTGGATCTCCCTAACAGCAAATCATTCGGGCATAAGTATGTTTCTTCGTTTGCGTCACACACCTTGGTCCCGTTAGGTCTCTCATTTATTAAATTTGCAACCTCAAACAACACAGTTTGCAACTCTGAAAACGTTAAAATTGAATCCCCAACAGCAAATTGCAGACATCGCTTCACAGACTTGATTGAGGATTCACTACAACCATTCTCCCATGGAGCGTCCGCAGATTTGATGACGTTCCATTCTACTTCAAACTTATCCAATTCCTTGCCTGCAGCTCCTAGCTGTGTGCCTGCATCAGAAATCATTCGCTTTGGATTGCTACGAAGTGATACAAATCTCCTGAATACAACAAGGAAACTTCCTGTGTCGTAACCTTCCGCCAAATCGATGTACATACCCCTGCAATTGAGGCAATTAAACAATACCCCATATGCCTTTCCATGTGTTCGTCTTTTGACTGTGTCACGTATGGTATATGGTCCAAACATATCAACGGCACAATTATAAAATGGAGATGCTGGATTCAGTCGGAATGAAGGTAAAACACCCATCTGTTGTTGTATTGTTACTTTATCCCGCTTTCTGCACACAACACAGTTATCCTTGACTCGTCTTATGATTTTATGAACTCCGGGAATCCAATATCTGCTTCTGATTTTTGCTAACGTCACCTCCAATCCTGCATGATCTTCACCATGAACACTGCGCACAAATAACTCCGTAAACCGACCCTTTCTTGGCAGCAAACAAAATTCTCTCTGGTTCCATGACTGTTTGATCCATTCAGCCATGCGCTGTCCAACGCAAACAACCCCATCTTGATTGATGAATGGCCCAAGTCTTTGAAACTTCTTCATGCAATCATCTGGTAACTTTTCCTGTGCATGCTTAACACAAATCCTTTTTGCTTCAACAGATGTCCCTGAAGTGATCTTGCTACAAATACCTCTAAATGTTTTCCATTTCACAATGGCTATAACCATGCTGGTAACTCGAAGAAGCTTCTTCAGACTGGCAAACCGCTCTATGTCTATAACAGCACATTCATGGGAAAAACGGTACCCAGAAGTGATTGACATTGTCACCCCAATAATATCAGGTATCTGATCGCTGTCTGTGGTATTTTCTTGACTTATTGGCCAAAATTCAAATGGAGTTCTCAGAAAATCTGGCCCGTTTTGCCACTTAGAGTTAGTCCCTAAAGCACTTGCTACTGCAACCCTTGTAGTCATGTCGGCAGAGTTCTGATCTCCTTGAACCCACCGCCACTCAGTGGGATCAGATGTGCTTTGTATTTCAGCAACACGTGTTGCCACAAATGTCCCAAAGCCATAACTCTCTCGCTGTATTTCCGCTCTTACAATCATGGAGTCGACAATCTGCACAATCTCACTGAATTTGAAATTCATTTCTGTTACTAGTTTTTGACGCAGCCTAGACGTAAGCACTGCTCCACAGAGTTCAAGACGAGGGGTAGACAACTGCTTTGCTGGTGCAATTCGATTCTTTGCTATCACTAGGCTCGACGTGAATTTGTCATCTTTGGTATACCATCTGATATAGGCACATTCACCGTAGGCTTGCTGACTTCCATCCGAAAATATAACAAGCATTGGATCACTTTCTGTGTTTTCCGGCGTAAGGCATCTTTTGAATGTTAAATTCTGCAAATCATAAAGTCCTATAAAGAACTGAACGCACTTGGCCCTCATATCTTCACTCAAAGGCTCATCCCATCCAATTTGATTTTTTTGGAACACATGGTCCTCATGAGAATTTTTGCAGACAATGCATATGGAGCAACCAGTCCAAGAGGATCATATATGCCTGCAACCTGACTTAGAACCATCCTGCGAATTAGACTGTCCGGACTAAGATGTAATTGTCCATCCTCGATGTCATCCTGTATGCTTTCCACGTCTTTTTGGCGAAAAGTTCAGTTTTGCATTGAACATCCAGACATCATCTTTGGGTAAACAAATCATTCCAAGAATGTTTTCCTGCTCGGCACCTAACACATTTAATCCTGCAAAGTGGTCATCTTGATCACCAGAAACAATCCAATGTTTTACATGAAATCCTCCACAGCTTAAAAGTCTTTCAGTGTTCAGAATTATTTCCTTGGCTTCACAAACAGTATTCACTGAAGTGAGTAAGTCATCCACATAGCTGTTTTTGATAACAAATTCAGCTGCCTTTGGATATTCTTCCGATTCATTTCTGCTGTCATTCGCAAGGCCATGGTAGAGATTGCTCCGCTGAGTCTATCTCCAAATGTGACTGACATTAAGACATCATGATCAGGTGGTCTGTCTATCTGCAAGTCCCTCCATACAAATCTGTGTGTGTGCTGATCTCTTTTCGACAGTTTGATTGCGTTGTACATCTTCGTGATATCTCCAGCAATTCCAATTTTTCTTTGCCTAAATCTGATAATAACTCCTAAAAGGTCGTTCAGAACATTGGCCCCTTTGCCCAGTATTCATTCAAAGCATGACCCATATACGAGGACGATGAATCGAATACGATCCGCACTGGTGTAGTCTTGGAATTTGGTTTTAAGACTTCATGGTGTGGAATGTAGTGGATAGGTCCTTCATAAGTTTGCATCTCTTCAGCCGTTAATTTTCTTGCAACGCTTCTCTGCACCATATCCGCAATATGGTCACCATATGCTTCACTGTACTCTTGTCAAGCCTTTTCTAAGCGCCTTTCAGTGCATTTCAACCGACATACCGCTGCATTGATATTGTTGGGGAGAGACTTTGGATCCTTAATCCATGGGTACGTAGTAGTCCAGTTCTTGCCCGCTTAATCATACTGAAGTCCCTCCTTTATAAGATGTAACTCTCGTTCATCCTTTAACGTGTAGATTCCATTTCCAGGTGGACACTTCCCGCACCTGCAACTTCCACACTTTGGTACACAATGCGTTCCCAGGCTTTCTATGTCGAAAAAAATGTCAACAGCATTCTTAAGGCTCTCATGGTTTAACCGTATTGGTTCGATTATCCTTCCAGAAGTATGATGAATGCACACAAGATTTGACTCCGTTGTAACAGGTACTCGTAACTTGGCGTGACTTCCTCTAATGCAGTATCCAAATTGATTTCGCATCAATTGAAGATTTCCAATTTGATCAATTTTCTCAGGCAATAAGATGCAGCAATCAGCTCCTATAAGCAGGTCCACTTTTCCTTCTGGTCTCACAATATCTCCCTCTTTAATCCCTTTAAAGAATTTCACAACTCCATGAACATCCACCTTTGAAATATCTGCTGTAATTTTCTTCATTCCATATACTTTAACTTGCCAGACCTTGCCATACATGTCTGTCAGTGGCATTAAGTATTCTTTGCTTTGAATACACTTAGATGTGTTTCCCACCTTCGTCACTGATAATGTCACTTCACGCCCCTTGAGTCCAAGCTTCCTAGCTGATTCAAAAGTTAAAAGAGAAATATTAGCACCAGGATAGGGTGGTCAATGGGTTATTACCACTCTCTATTTTGCTGATCATGAGAATGACTCCCTTCTTTCCCTGCTCTTCGTTAACAATGTTTACTCTGTGATGATGTGCGCTCGCGTTCACTATCGCCCCATGTAAGAATGGATGATGAAATCTTCCTCATTTTTGTTGACGAAAATCTGTGATATCACAGGGCTTTCTATTATTACATCTATTTGATAGATGTCCACTTTTCAGGCAACTAAAACAAGCATCGTTTCGTTTCATCAACTCCATCTTTGTTTCCCCATCAAGAGCAGAAAAAAAAAACTGGTGCAGTCCCCAATAGAATGATTGTCAGTCTCGTGATACCAACATTTTTTCCTGAAAGATACCTCATTTCTGGAAGCATCGTGTATTGCTGTTTTCCATTAAGAAGCGCATCTGTCACTTGTGCTAATCCTTCAATCACCTGTTGCATTTTCTGTTCATTTTGCTGCGTTTGACTCTGTATAAAATTGTCAAAAGGATCGTCAAATTTCTCATTTTTCTCTTGTGAGCTGGTAATAGTATGGATTTTTTCCTTTACGAGAAACACTGCCATTATCACTTTCTCGAATATCCGAAGTCATATATTCAACTGCAGCTCATTCATCCAAAAGGAATCTCAACAAATCCGAAAACGTTGTAGACTTCAGTCTAAGTTTCAGCAAAGCCCATTCTCTCTTCTGGATAGAGGGTAATAATTTCTCAATCTCACTGATCATGGTGGCATTGTCAATTTCTTTTTCCAAACCCATCCGTTTCAGAATCAACCAACATCCCTCCACTAATTCCACCATTTCTGTAAACTTTGTGCTGTCTCCCTCTGGAACTGCCTTCAATGCCCTTATGTCGGCCAGAACGGTGTCCGCCAACTTTTCCGGTATTCCATACTTCAGATCAAGACGTTTAAACATTTCCTCAAAGTCATTATCTACTCCCTTTATAATTTCGAAAGGCTCTTCTGATAAGGAATTCTTCAAAACAAGAGATCTTTTCCATATGTTGGAATCATGTGAGTAAAATAGTCTGAATTAAAACTCGGGTAATCTCGAATCTTTCCGCTGAAGTGTGGCGGATCTAATTTTTTCACTTTCAGGGATTGTTCTTTCACGCATTTCTCTTGCGATGTGATTTTCTTGGTAGTTAATTTGAGACAAAGGGACCTGGTCTTACACAACTCTTTGTATAAAGTGTTCATGTCATGATTTGTTTCGTACATCTTTGGTTTATCATTTTCATCTTCTGAATCAAAGTTCTCTAGGTACTCACTATGTCGTACTTCCATATCTTTATATGACTGTTCCAAATCACTGAGCATCTGTTTGACAATATCTGATTCCTCTTCATTCTGAATTTTCTCCAAAACGCGTCCATATATTCTGTGAAACCTTCCCTTTGCTGTACTTCGCTTTTTCCGTAACATCTTCCTAATTTCCTCTCCTATGTTCTCGAATGTGTTGAAATGTATAGCTCAGTAACAAATTAAACCATCTGTTTTAACGATTTATTCCAATGTTTCAACCTGAATTTATAATAAAACAAAATATAATCACATTATGACGATAACGTCGGTCCGTAGATTTTTCAGAGCAGCGTGGGTTATACTGAATGCCACTGTATAGTTTAACAACACAATAATTACAAATCTATATATATAATCATTGGTCCGTACTTCGCGTTAGTCACAAAAACAGTGTCTACTCACACATTGATGGATCCAAAATTAATATTACTGAGCTATAATGTCACAAACACAGGATCGTCTAGATCTATCCACGAGGTAAACAAAAAAAAAAAACTTCCGTTGACTGTAAACAATGAAAAATAATGTCCGACTCTAAAAGTTCCGGAATATCGTTAACAATACAAAAATGCAATTACATTATTTTTATAATAATGTTTAATGATGTTGTATATACATAAATAAACAATCCAATTTTATTAAATTATACAATTTTTCCTGTTTACTCTAATGTGCTCTAGCGTACTCTGTTTAGTATGACCGCCACTGCGGAGCCCTACTTTCATCAATTCTAACCACCGAAAATTGTCTTTACATTTTAGAATATTGTTGTGTCATATTACCCATAATGCAATATTTTTGCACGCATCACTAGATTATAGAACACACATAACAAGAATATACATCACAAGTTTATAGAATATACATCACAAGATTTCGAATATACATCACAAGATTTCGAACATGCATCACAAGATTATAGAATATAAATCACAAGATTTTGAATATACATCACAAGATATTGAACAAACATCACAATTTTTTTAACATACTGTACATCACAAGTTTGGAATATACATCACAAGATTATCGAACAAAGCAACGTTTTACACGCCATAGATATATCAGTTATAATATATGTGTAGATGAACATGCGATACATGAATGGTGTATATATGATAACGGTTGTAATCATATGCAGGTGTGTTGCGACCTATTTCAAGATCACTGTGACCTTTAATTTAAGGTAAGTCACTCCTCAAATTTGTTATATCAAGGATTTTTTGGGAAGTATATTTTGGATAAGTACTCATATAGTATGACTCAAAATCGCAGAGAAAATAGGGGGTCAGTGTGCATCATACTGATCTACGGTACAATTATGTTGACCTTTTTGCACTTAAATTTTAACTCTTTGATTTATTACTTTATCTCTAATTTTATTTTATCAGATGTTACTACGTTAATAAATTTAATCTTATTCTACATAAAATAGTTTGAATATTATTTATCATTGAACAAATCTTGCAAATTAATGCGCGTTTAATATTGTGTGACCTTTTTGCACTAAAAATTAACATATTTGGGGTATTAAAAAACTAAATAGGCAATAAAATATTTTCTTATATCAAGCTTTCTAGGAGTTAAGTGCTAAACAGTCACAAGTATCGAGTAGTTTAAAATAATGAAAGAAAAAGTTGGGGTCAGTGATGTTAATTTTGAAATATTGGTCAAAATATGTGATTTTCAGGCAAAAAATGGTGTAAATTTTATCTTGACTTCTTTAATATATCTTCATTTCTTGGCAAAGTTTGTTGAAGGAAGGTGTAAAACTTGTTCTAGAAATATAAATTAAGACCTATACTAAATATTCCTGCAAAATCATGACAGGAAATATTCTCCAAGTAAAAGTATGTGAGGCTAAATTTCAAGACATTAAATTTAATAAATGTGCAGATTTGCAGAAATTTCTGCTGAATATCCTTCCACCACAAGAAATAGTCCCTTATTAATCTTGCTTCTTTGTAGATTTTTAAGCAGTTTTTTCGATGAATGTTAAAAAATATACATTGTTGAATATAAATATTTTATAAAAATTGAATTTTAATAAATATTTTTTAAGTAAGAGGTTCTGCGTGAACTTTTCTAAAAAGCTGACGAGTGACTTACCTTAAGTGAATTAAAAAAATGTTTCTTAATACTATTCATTTTCACATCCCAAATAATGTAAGAATATTGCACTGTCCTTATTAAATATGTGTTAAATCAAGAAAATACTTTTTTAAGCATTTACTTGAGAGCAATCTTTAACAAATATAATGTATGTTAGAGAAACCCTACCTCTCCCATTAGTGTATTAGTGTAATTATCAAGCACTGGTCAAGAAGAATTTTGATAACAGAAAATTGCATGTCAAATTAGGGAGAAATTAATAAGTTTAGAGTGAGGAAATAACTGGTAGAGCATTGGTGTTTTCTACATCCCTTGAGTTTTGGGCAAAAATGGTAAGCCAATTGGAATAAAATAAGCTCTTATTGGCTAGCCTAAGTTATAATATGAATTTGATGAAAATTAATTAAAACTAATTTGATATTGCACAATCGACTAATCTGATATTATGTAAGATTATTAATTTAAAAACTAATTTTACGGGGTTGGGTGGAATCAGGATGTCCATATGAAATACATATTAAAACCTGTCGGACAATAAATCTCAACCAAAAAAAAATCTTTGAGTATTTTATATGTTTTGAAAATATTTATGGTAGATAGTGCAGACCCTATATCTCTTGGTAGTAATGAGTAGACAAACATCCAGTTAAAGATTTATTAACGAGTTCAATGTAGGAAGGCTATCTGATCAAGCAGTCTTATCTGTATCCTTTGGGGATTAGACAGAACTGCTGGTCAGTTTATAGCATATGTCATTTGATGGCCAGTCTTCTCTTCTCAAAATTAATTTGGTATAGATTAAGGTGTTAAGACTAATTTGATATTGTTTAATATGATGAGCATTTGACAAGGTCTAACACAACCAGCATAGAAATCTATCAATGATGTAATATTTATTATAATTAATGCCTACATCACAGGGGATGGATAAAATATTTTAGGGAATGGAAAAATCATGGAAATCTTAGAATCATGGTTGATGTGATTTTCTTGCATGCTAAACTGTTCAAGAAAATTCTGATTTTTTGACGGGCGTATCATGCTGTGGCGCGGCACGTTATTGGACTAATTTAGATACATCTTTGTTAATTCTTTTGATCAACTGAGATAAAAACAATAATCCATATATTATGGTAAGTACTCCACTGATCTTTTCTCTACACATTCTCACTCTACGAAAAAAATCCTTGCATTTGCAAGACACTGTTGACAATTTGTACACAATTTTACCGGACAATTCTCGTATATCGCTTACCATAGATCTCGTTTTTTGTTTTTTTTTTTTGTTTTTTTTTTATTTGTTTGTTTGTTTAAATTCACTTTCAAGAAAAAATATTTGAATTGTACCATAATTGAAAATGGTTATGAATATAATGATGATCAATGTCATATATCACTTATCTTTATATTTTTTTTTAACTTACATTGAGAAAAAAAAGAATTAATTTTTCGAATATACATAGCAGAGTTTCCGGTAATTAATATTAGAATAAAAAATGACAAGGCAACAATGTTAGTAAAAGGTAAGCGCTTTCATTACTTCTTATATATGCATTTTTAGATTCATTTCATTCCCAAAGTCTTCTGGTTGGAGTGATAATATGCGGGATATTGGTCATAATATTGACGGGAATTGTTGTTTTCTTAGCAATCTACATCTTCAGATTGAAAAGGTAAAATATGGCTCTGTACATTGATTGCTAGTAATTATATATATTGACTTAATTCATGAATTATAATGTTAAGGTCATTGGCAACGCAGGGTTTCCGGAGAAAAAAGGTTTATACCCAGGTTTTTTCATTTATAAAAATAGTCATTGAGAGTGATCTCCCGTATGGAATTCTCTAGGCGGTGAAAACCAATAAAGCGTGTGTTACAGATTGAGAGGTAAACAAAAGCACGTGTGTTTGTTTTATCTGATGTATTCAACTCTACAATAATAAAAGAATAGCAGAGATGGGTTTGTTTACATTGAGCTGCGGGCCAGACAGTCAACAGGTCGTAATTTAGAATAAGTACATGTATCGTGCGAAGTGCAAAGAAGTGACATAATTATGCTGAAAGTGGTGATAGCTAGGTAGGCCAGATGAGAACGATTCTATAGATGTGAATGAGGTATCATTAAAAGTTAATAATAATTCTTGCAAAAATGTTTAATGACAGTTCCTTTCAAATAAAGTAAATTGTAGTATAGAAACAAACAACCAGTCTGTTGGTCATTATGAATAATAATTAGACGTTAAGGGACGTAACTCGAAATCAAAGAACAGTGCTGGTATTTCTGTGTTTTGTTTCTATAATTGCAATTTGAGCCAAAGTATATGTTTGTGACAGACAATGGAGATTCAACAATGTATTTTATGTGTAAACTTTATGAAATAAATGGGTTTTAGAAAAATCTTATGGTTAAAAATAGTATAGGACCATTTTAACAACAGTTTACATAGGAAATGCATTGAGAATTGTAAAAACATTGATTTGTCAAAATCTGTAAAGAAAGGCTGGCTTGATGGGTAAAAAGGACCAGAATTGAACATGTTTGGTACCATTAAACCTGTTCAAAAGTTCTTGAAAAATTCTATACAAAACCCAGAAACGTTGCCAGTGTCCTTAACATCAAAACACATGCTATGTTTCTCTGAGTAACACTTGTATCCAACGTGTTGTATATTATAATAGTATTGATAAACAATGTGATGAATATCAGCAGTCTCGTTTTAAGTTATCATGTCATTAGTTCCATGGTCGATACAATGACCTTGTCAGCAAATACAATTTATCTTTGAGTCAAATGCTGACGGACGTTTTTCATATTAATTTTTAGTCCATTGTTGCAACCACTATTGAAATAACGACAACTATTGAAATAATTATAACAATAGTGGTTGAGAGTGCATTTCAATAACAAACATAGTTGGTAACCACTATTGAAATACAACCACTATTGAAATAATTATAACAATAGTGGTTGAGAGCATTTCAATAACAAACATAGTTGGTAACCACTATTGAAATACGACCACTATTTAAATAATTATTTCAATAGTGGGTGAGAGTGCATTTCAATAACAAACATAGGTTGCAACCACTATTGAAATACGAGCACTACTGAAAAAATTATTTAATAGTTGGTGAGAGTGCATTCCAATATAATAACCATAGGTCGCAACCACTATTGAAATACGAGAACTACTGAAATAATTATCTAATAGTGGGTGAAAATGCATTTCAATATAATAACCAAGGGTTTCAACCACTATTGAAATACTACCAGTATTGAAAGAAAAGTTTCAACGCGTCAGCAGCTTTTGAAATATTTATTTCAATATAAATTGAATTCATTGTTCAATGCACTGTTGAAATCAATAATTTATTCCGTATTGAAATCTTATTTCAAAATCATTATTTCAATAGTGATTGCAACCTATTTGTAGACCATGTCGGTAACATACATCATATAATTCTTGGGTTCATATTATGAACATCAAAACGTAAGTCAGTGGTTTAGGTTTGACCAATTTTAATGATGGTAATATTATAAGAAAAACCTGAAACAGAGTCATTATAATTAATAAACATTTACAAATCCTTACTGACTTTACTTTTAAGTACAAATATAATAAGATATAGATAAGTTATAAAAATATTTACCAGGCACACTATATAAATCAGCTACTAGATGTAATAGGACTATTCCCGTCAAGGGTGTAGCGCCGAGTGTGCGTGAATATTGTTATCCGCGGGAAAGTTAGTGAAAAGTTATTAATACAAAATGGTCAAACCGGAAATGGTCAAATATGTCACCAAACAAACATGAACACTCACACGTGGACATTCACACATGACAACACAAACGTAAACACACATAATAGAACTAATTAAAACATTGAAACTGAAACATTTAATTACTTACACTGGTTACACATTCCCCCTTTTATTAAATGGCTCCTGACATTCTCTGAAATTAAATATCAGGCAAATGTTTTAATTCAAAGTGCTGAATCAACTCAATATCTATATACAAGAAATTCAATAATCCAGCCAATAAGCATAAAATTAAACCAAATAGAATAATCAAATACCATGTGAATCCATAAATGTATCACCAAAACACAACTCACTGACACTGAACACCAAACCTGCCAAAATCTTTGACACATAAGACCTTTACATTACTGTCCAAGAATCATAATTATCAACTGAACCAACGGATATCAAATGAATATGTTCAAATCAATCTCAGATTAAACATTCAATTTCATTAAAAGTATCAAATGATGATTGGGGCTCAATAAGGTTACGCTGTAAAATTACAGTATCAATTGTTTATCTTTATATAAACAACATGTATCAGTTAAATTCATTCATTGATTCATTTATTTAGAAAAATATTCACATAAGTCATAAAAACAATAATAAAACACTATCTTCACTTAAGAAGTCCTTTAATTCACTGAATTCCTAATCACTTCACTTTCACTTAACTCCGTGTGTCTATTTTTTTTTCTTAACTTGTCCATTCACCATATCTGTCTGGCTGCTTCTTAACTCTCGTTGACCGTCGTACGGGCAGAGCTCCCTGTGACACATCAGGTACACTCTCGGAAGTTGGACTTGGCTCATTTCCACTATGGCTTGAATCGTTAACCCCTGAGGACTGAAATGATAAAGAATAATTACCATTATTGAAATCATTGTCACTTAGACTAATACTTGAATAACTATGACCTTCATCCACTACTGATGAAACATCTTGAATAGATGAGGGATGTACAGGTTTGTCACCCATAGATCTGGTCCTCACGACTCTTCTCACAGTCCAATCTTCTGTGTCACTCTCTGTTTCTGATGAATCCGATGAATCTTTTGTCGCTGCTGGCACCTGTTTATCCCCGCTTTCTTTCTTTGTCTGTTTCTGTCTACTGTTCTATTGTTTATACTGCACTTCCTCCCCCTCTTGTAATCCAGTATAAGGAAGAAGCATATTCCTATGCAGAGTCCGGGTTTTGCCTGGTACATCCTCTGCTTTCACTCGGAACACAGGAACATCAGGATTTGGCATTTCCTTGACAGTGTATACATTTTCCTCCCACTTGTCAGCTAACTTGTTCTTACCCTTTAGTCCAACATTCCTTACCAAAACTTTATCTCCAGGCTCTAACTTGGTTTCTCTTACTTTCATATCATACCCCTGTTTGTTCATTAGACCTGACTTTCTTGCCTCTTTAGATGCTATTGCATATGCTGCCTTCATCCTCTTTTGTAGTTTTTCCACATATCCCCTTGGATTAACATCGCCTTCATTTCCTGGGTCAAGTCCAAGGAACGAATCTATAGGCAATCGTGGACTCCATCCAAACATCAAGTAATGTGGGGAAAAACCTGTCGCATCACTCCTTGTAGCATTGTATGCCTGAACCAAGGGAGCAACATGTTGTTTCCAGTCAGTCTTCTGTTTGGGATCCAAGGTACCCAGCATCTTCAACAGTGTTTGGTTAAACCTCTCTGCCGATCCATTTCCCATTGGATGGTAAGGCGTCGTGCGGGTCTTCTGAATTCCCAGCAGCTTACAGAGCTCCTTTATAACTTTAGACTCAAAATTCCTGCCCTGGTGACTGTGCAGCTTTTCTGGAAATCCATAATGTAAAAAGAAGTTCTCATAGAGGGCTTTTGCTGTCACGGTAGCCTTCTGGTTGCGGCATGGTATGGCCTGTGCAAAGCGCGTATAATGATCGGTAATGACCAATATATCTTCGGTCCCTCCTTTACTTTTCTCTAGACTCAAAAAGTCAATACACACCAATTCCATTGGATGTGTGGTCTCAATTGGAACTAACTCAGCAAAAGGCTTTGCTTGAGTTTTACGTCTTACGCACCTAGGGCAATTTTCTATTTTCTCCATTATCTCCCTTTCCAACCCTGGCCAAAAATACCTTTGCCTAGCTAACCACAATGTCTTTTCCTTCCCAGGATGACCTGTATCTCTGTGAATGCCTTGGAAAGCTACCTCCCGATATATATCAGGGATCACCAGCTGACTTACCTCTCTGTCATCTATAATTGCCTTCTTGTAAAGAATTCCATCTTTCAAATAAAGTTTCTTCCATTGCCGGAAAAATCTCTGGACTGAATAATCCTCTTTCTTCATCTTCACTCTATTGGGATAAAATCCTTGTTTCTTCAACTCTATAATTCTTGCTAGATCCTTGTCCTTCTCCTGCTCTCTTCTCCAGTTAATGTCACTAAGATAATGGGATTCTTCATCCTCAAAACTAGCTGAATCTGATAAAGAGTCATCTATAATAGTCTGGCAATATGGAACACCACATAATACTGACTGACATATGGCTTTAATAGCATCAGGGAAGAGCTCCGGCTTCCTAGACAACCCATCTGCATCAGCATTCTGCTGACCAGGTCTGTATGCTATAGTAAAATCATAGCCTGCTAAAGCAGCAACCCACCTTTGGCTAGTAGCATCTAGCTTGGCTTTAGAGAGCACATAGGTTAGGGGGTTATTATCAGTGATCACTTGAAAAGAAGTACCATAAAGATAATCATGAAATTTATCACTGACCGCCCACTTGAGTGCCAAGAACTCCAGTTTGTGAGCTGGATAGTTCCTCTCACTTGGCCTCAAACCTCTGCTGGCATAGGCTATCACTCTTTTCCTACTTTGCTGGACCTGGTAAAGAACAGCCCCTAATCCATGACTGCTAGCATCTGTATGTAAGATGAATGGCAATTTGTAATTGGCAAATCCCAGTATAGGGGGTTCTAGTAGCTTGTTCTTTACTGTCTGGAATGCCTCTTCTTCTCTCTCTCTCCACTGTCACTTGACTGCTTTATTCGTCTTCTTTTTCCTCTTCTGCTTGGTACTCACATCATGTACTTGAAGTAAAGCGTTTAATGGAGCTACTATCTTGGCAAAATGTTCAATGAAGCGCCTATAGTATCCCACAAATCCTAGAAATTGGCGAAGTTGTTTGATGTTGGAAGGTGTCGGCCAATCACGAACAGCGGATAATTTCTCTGGGTCTGTTTGGATACCACTTTCTGAAATTACATGTCCCAAATACATGTAAGTAACAGAAGTTTTGAATTATTCACATTTTGATGGCTTTAACTTTAATCCATGTTGAGCTAACTTTGAAAACACATTTTTAAGTCTAACACAATGTTCTTCAAAAGTTTTTGAAAATATGACCACATCATCCAAAAAGATTAAATATTCTTTCAAATGCATATCTCCCATGCACTTCTCCATCAATCTTTGGAAAGTTGCAGGAGCATTTGTTAATCCAAAGCTCATTCTGTTACACTCATAGAAGCCTAAGTTACCTACCGAAAATGCTGTTTTGTGCCGATCTTTCTCCTCAATTTCAACCTGCCAATAGCCCGATCGTAGGTCGAGTTTGCTGAAATACTTGGCTCCATACAGGGTATCTATGACGTCATCAAACCGAGGAAGCATATAGCAATCCTTACCCGTTTTTGAGTTTAACATTCTCATGTCAAGACAAAACCGCAATGATCCATCTGTTTTCCGACACAGTACCACGTTTGAGAAATAATTGCTATTAGATTCGCGAATGACTCAGGCGTCTAACATCTCGCGCACGTGTTGGCGGACTTCCTCATACATTCCCGGAGGAATTCTTTCTCCTCAATTTCAACCTGCCAATAGCCCGATCGTAGGTCGAGTTTGCTGAAATACTTGGCTCCATACAGGGTATCTATGACGTCATCAAACCGAGGAAGCATATAGCAATCCTTACCCGTTTTTGAGTTTAACATTCTCATGTCAAGACAAAACCGCAATGATCCATCTGTTTTCCGACACAGTACCACGTTTGAGAAATAATTGCTATTAGATTCGCGAATGACTCAGGCGTCTAACATCTCGCGCACGTGTTGGCGGACTTCCTCATACATTCCCGGAGGAATTCTTTCTCCTCAATTTCAACCTGCCAATAGCCCGATCGTAGGTCGAGTTTGCTGAAATACTTGGCTCCATACAGGGTATCTATGACGTCATCAAACCGAGGAAGCATATAGCAATCCTTACCCGTTTTTGAGTTTAACATTCTCATGTCAAGACAAAACCGCAATGATCCATCTGTTTTCCGACACAGTACCACGTTTGAGAAATAATTGCTATTAGATTCGCGAATGACTCAGGCGTCTAACATCTCGCGCACGTGTTGGCGGACTTCCTCATACATTCCCGGAGGAATTCTTTCTCCTCAATTTCAACCTGCCAATAGCCCGATCGTAGGTCGAGTTTGCTGAAATACTTGGCTCCATACAGGGTATCTATGACGTCATCAAACCGAGGAAGCATATAGCAATCCTTACCCGTTTTTGAGTTTAACATTCTCATGTCAAGACAAAACCGCAATGATCCATCTGTTTTCCGACACAGTACCACGTTTGAGAAATAATTGCTATTAGATTCGCGAATGACTCAGGCGTCTAACATCTCGCGCACGTGTTGGCGGACTTCCTCATACATTCCCGGAGGAATTCTTTCTCCTCAATTTCAACCTGCCAATAGCCCGATCGTAGGTCGAGTTTGCTGAAATACTTGGCTCCATACAGGGTATCTATGACGTCATCAAACCGAGGAAGCATATAGCAATCCTTACCCGTTTTTGAGTTTAACATTCTCATGTCAAGACAAAACCGCAATGATCCATCTGTTTTCCGACACAGTACCACGTTTGAGAAATAATTGCTATTAGATTCGCGAATGACTCAGGCGTCTAACATCTCGCGCACGTGTTGGCGGACTTCCTCATACATTCCCGGAGGAATTCTTTCTCCTCAATTTCAACCTGCCAATAGCCCGATCGTAGGTCGAGTTTGCTGAAATACTTGGCTCCATACAGGGTATCTATGACGTCATCAAACCGAGGAAGCATATAGCAATCCTTACCCGTTTTTGAGTTTAACATTCTCATGTCAAGACAAAACCGCAATGATCCATCTGTTTTCCGACACAGTACCACGTTTGAGAAATAATTGCTATTAGATTCGCGAATGACTCAGGCGTCTAACATCTCGCGCACGTGTTGGCGGACTTCCTCATACATTCCCGGAGGAATTCTTTCTCCTCAATTTCAACCTGCCAATAGCCCGATCGTAGGTCGAGTTTGCTGAAATACTTGGCTCCATACAGGGTATCTATGACGTCATCAAACCGAGGAAGCATATAGCAATCCTTACCCGTTTTTGAGTTTAACATTCTCATGTCAAGACAAAACCGCAATGATCCATCTGTTTTCCGACACAGTACCACGTTTGAGAAATAATTGCTATTAGATTCGCGAATGACTCAGGCGTCTAACATCTCGCGCACTTCTGTCATTGGAATTACCTCGATATTGATTAGAGTTGCCTCTCCAAGCTCCACTTCCTCTGTAGTAACCACCTCTACCTCTGTTTTCATTAGATCTACCTGATACATTACTGGTTCTACCATCCAAATTCTCTAGTATCTGGTTGAACTTGTCATTTATTTATCTTACCTTCTAATTTTGTCTCCATGTTTCTCATCTTCTCCATTAACTTCTCCTCTAAGTCTTCAGATACTGACATTCCATGCTGATGAACTGGCTTTTTCTCTGAAATGCTAGAACTTATCAAGATTTCTTTTTCTACCCTTCTAATCTCTAACAACAACCTGTCATAATTCTTAATGTCATCATATTTATGTCTCGTTTGAGCCTTAAGCTTCTCTGAACTTAATGAAGTCTAAAACTTATGTCTTAACAAGTCATTCTTAGATGCACGATCAAGATAACCACTATCAATAGCATTTTGCAACATAGTCTCCAATCTACAACCAAATGATGTTACGGACTCACCTGGTAGTTGGAAAGCATTGAAAAATTCTTGCATAATCATGCCATTGTTGGAAATTTCACCAAACAAAATGTCAAGTTTATTTAAAATTTGCTTATCACTTGCTTTCTCACCTAACGGAATCAACATTGTTTTTGCTGTACCCCTTAATGACCGTCTAATACTTTGTTTCAGAATATTTGATTTAACATCAGGGTCACGCATCAGGCACTGCACTTCGAATCTCCACTCCTTGTACGATACATCCCCCTTTTGAGGAGGGTCATCCCCCGAGAATTGTGGGATTCTTGGGATGTTTGTATTAAATTCATACACCTGATTAATGCTATTACCATCCTTGTCATAAAAGGTATTTTGAAGTTTGCAATTGCTGGTACTAGCATCACCAAAGTTACATGCTAACTTTGCAAAGGGATTGGGTTTCTTTCCCTGATTCAAAGTCGGTGCATTATAGTCAGGTACAGATACCTTTGGTTTTGCACTCTGATCCGAAGGTACAGATACCTCTGATTTTATAGGGTCACTGACTTTTGATGTTTTAATAGGGTCATCATCTTTTGTGGTTTTTGTAGTTTTACCATCTTTTGTGGTTTTTGAAGGGTTACCTTCTTTTGTGGTTTTGGGGGTACTGGTTGCAATACCAGCAAAGTCAAGTTTCTTTTCCTCTGCTGAGGACACATCCTGACTACCCTTTTGTTTATCTTGATCAGACATTTCTAATAACAACTGCTGTCACTTCACAACAAATATTTACCCCAACTGTACACTACTGTTCACTGAACTGATATAAAATAAATATTCACAACTACAACCCAACAACTGAGTAACAATTATTTAACTGAGCACCTCAACACAACAACAGATCTTTACACCTTCAACATACAACCACAGCAACTGTTAACTGATGTAATAACTCTTAATCAACTCTTAAGTAAGTTACCTGGTAATATGTTTTCTGTTGAATACTTTAAAGATGGATTAATTCAACTTATAATACCCAGTTTAAATAATTCTGTACATAATCATCTCAGACATCTGATGAAATTCCTAAAATTCAAAACCACTAACACACTCACAATACATACAGACATACAATAACTCTCTGCTCCGTAGGTCTGTCTACTGGTCAATTGGACTGAAAGAAATTAGTTTGATTAGTGCAGTAACTGCATGCTGGTTAGAACGTGAACTCGGCTTGCTGCTACCTAAATTTATAAACAAACACCTAAAGAAAATTTCAGCTACCTAAAATAAATAAATAAAGTCTAAATATTGAACTAACTATACATAAGACGAAGACAATCATTTGCACAAACAAATATGACATAAATGCACATAGAATAACACAAGAAAATGTCCATTTGTATGCACAATTATTTACAGTACCTTTGCTCCGCAGACTAATCACGAATCACGTTGTCCAGAAGACTCCATTTTGGTCGGTCATTGGTTCGCTGCGCGCATAACTGTGACGTCACGGTTCCGGAAGTATCGGATTCGCCTCTCGGGATCCGCCTGTGAATTCACACTGTTACGAACACACCTTTACAATAACGTTCGACCAGCTCCAAACAAAACACATCACTCACAGCTGATTTAGAGTAGATCTATGAATTTTAATACACACATAGACACATAAGTTGTATCGTCGAGTGTAGCATAGGCCTATAATTCACTGGATATGGAAATGAAAGGTCAGCGACTTCTCTAAGTCCGCCCTCTCGCCAATCCGCTCCCCGAGGATTTTTCTATGGATCCTCAGTCTTGTATACCTGGTTTTCCAATTATCGTGGGCGCCATTTGTAGACCATGTCGGTAACATACATCATATAATTCTTGGGTTCATATTATGAACATCAAAACGTAAGTCAATGGTTTAGGTTTGACCAATTTAATGATGGTAATAATATAAGAAAAACCTGAAACAAAGTCATTATAATTAATAAACATTTACAAATCCTTACTGACTTTACTTTTAATTACAAATATAATAAGATATAGATAAGTTATAAAAATATTTACCAGGCACACTATATAAATCAGATACTAGATGTAATAGGACTATTCCCGTCAAGGGTGTAGCGCCGAGTGTGTGTGAATATTGTTATCCGCGGGAAAGTTAGTGAAAAGTTATTAATACAAACTGGTCAAACCGGAAATGGTCAAATACGTCACCAAACAAACATAAACACCAACACGTGGACATTCACACATGACAACACAAACGTAAACACACATAATAGAACTAATTAAAACATTGAAACTGAAACATTTAATTACTTACACTGGTTACACAACCTATGTTTGTTATTGAAATTAATCTCACCAACTATTGAAATAATTATTTCAAAAGTAGTCGTATTCTAATAGTGGTTACTATGTATGTTTGTTATTGAAAAGCACTCTCACCAAGTATTGAAATAATCATTTCAATAGTGGTCGTATTTCTATAGTGATAATTACCTATGTTTGTTATTGAAATGCACTCTCAACCACTATTGAAATAATAATTTCAATAGTGGTCGTATTTCAATAGTGGTTATTACCTATGTTTGTTATTGAAATGCACTCTCAACCACTATTGATATAATTATTACAATAGTGGTAGTATTTCAATAGTGGTTACTAACTATGTTTGCTATTGAAATTAACTCTGAACCACTATTGATATAATTATTTCAATAGTGGTCGTTATTTCAATAGTGGTTGCAACATTTCATTATTTTAACACGAATTGACAACGGATTTTTCCGTTGTTTCCGATCATGACAAGGGGCACACGGCGGATATGACCGGTCTGCAGGGATGCTCACTCCTCCATGGCACCTGATCCTACCGCAGATGTTTTGGAGGCCCAATTTCACCTTCTCCTATTTTCTATTGTTTTGTGGACTTTTGATCTTGAACACTGTTGGTTATCTCGATATGTTTCATTTTTCTTCACCATTTAACAGAATGCACCATTTGGGTGATAAAGAAGATATTCCGAGTGCAGAACCTGTCTCTCCAGCAAATCCAAATTCAGCTTACATCACTCCTAGTCAAGCGCAAGATGGAATTCAACCTGAACATCATTACAGAGAACTCTCATTTGTTAATAATATGTAGAAATTGTGCGATAAAAACAACATTAAATTTTATGATTGAAACAGAAACATTTGAGAAACAAACTGCACATGGAAAATATTCATTCTATCCTTGTACATCATCTAGACTGGCTACGAGATAAAAAAAAAAGCGTTTGCAAAAGACTATGACCGGGGGACTACTGCATAGCAAATATTAAACACAATGAGATATTCACACACTTCATTAAAAAGTAGAGGAGCAGTATATGTGTTGATATAATGTTAAAACACTAGCCAGGATAGACATACGATACTTGCAAAGGCACCTGACGTTACTTATTATTTTTGTAATATAAAAATATACCCCCTTCTTAAAAATAAACAAGGAACACATCGGGCGCAACTTGAATTTGTCTAGCTCGGTCACATCAACTTGTATTTTCGTCTGAAACTCCTTGAAATAAATTCCCTGCAACCATTGTTTCTGTGGTCAGTCTTTCTAGGTGGTCTTAACTTAAGAACAGAGCAACCAGAAGGCCACATCACACTTGCAAATATTAAAAATCTCTCGTCGAACTTGATATACAGCTTCAACAATATGAAAAAGCTAAAGGTTAGAAAAAACCCTTTTCTGATTGGTCAATATATTTGTAAGATTTATTTTTAATATAACTGGTAAAAATAAGTATTGATCCTCAAGCTATCTTTCAGACAGTATTAAAAAGTAATATAAGCTAAATTTATTTTATTTTCCCCAAAATACATTGCTGACTTTTAATTATACACACTGAAGATAACTACACGTAATAACACTGAGCATAACACTTTAATTATTGATGCTGTTTGAGCGCTATACGTGGAGAATATTGACTTTATCTATTTTAAGCCAGTACAGTATTCGTGTTTGTGTGTGTGTGTGTGGGGGGGGGGGGGGGGGGGGGGAGGCATGAGTGGGGCGATGTATTCTTTGAAAAGTTGAGATCTTCAAATTTCTGTATTGCAATAAAGTTGTGACATTTCAGCATTTATATCTTTTATACATTGTAGTCAGATCAATTATTTAGTGACAGATATACATTTAACATGTATAATTATAGATCCATCCTACAACTGACAAATATAGAATTCTCATCAGCATGTCCAGGCCCCCTCTAGCCATTTCTCGATCGCTGAAGCAATAGATAATATTTGACGAGAGATTTTTTATATTTACAAGTGTGATGTTGCCTTTTGTTTGTTCTGTCCGTAACTTAAGACCTCGAAAGACTGACCACAGAAACAATATGTTTGCAGGGAATTTAATTCACGGAGTTTCAGTCAAAAATGCAAGTTAAAATGACCGAACTAAACAAATTCAAGATGACACCCGATGTGTACCTTGTTTATTATTAGGTAGGGGGTATATTTCTTATTATAAAAAAAATAACGTCAGGTGCCCGTGGATATTCAATAGTTCCCTTTATGTACATGTACATATTAAATCCTTCAAATTCTTGTGCAAAAATCTGAGCATTGAAATCTACACACGATTACATAATGCTTATTTCACAGCCACAGTCTAAAAACTATCTCTTTTTAAAATGTTTACCTCATTACCTCAACACAACTTATAAATCATAAGATTTTGCTTATCTCAGATAACTTATAAAACATATAAGTGATCGTATTAGTCGTGCTGCTCAGTCCTATGGCTTATTTAGCCAAGACCGCACCTTTTATTTGGAATTTATACATATATCTTCTAAATTTATTCTAGTTATCTTGATTCAGAAATGCGGCAACTGGATGGTATAAGGTAGAAGTAAAATAAGTGTGTAATAATCAATTTTCTAAATAGATCTCCATTTTAAACACATTCCAGAGGTACAGGTATCTTCAGAATGTCTGATGCGCCACTCTCCTCATACAGTATTGACCTATGGTGCTTTCAAATGAAGACATATATTCTGTACATTAGGTTACTTGTTACAAATGGAAATGTTTCGAATTTATATATGTAATTCATGGCCATGGAATGTCCATCCAACCCTACAAATTTGGTAGGAGTACAACATTACATCAATTATACTTTATTTACTAAATTTACATCTTTTGAGTCACATTGGTATTTCATTTATTTATATTACCCTCAAAGGAAGAATCGTGGTTATATCACAAATCAAATTAGGGCATAGAAGATTATTAGTGAACAAATGTACACGTCAATGGCGCGGCAAACATAAAGTGAAAAAATAAATCTCAATTATTAAAATTTGGTTGAAATTAGTATACGTTACATCATAGAAGCCGAGTAATATTGATTATATTGTTTTCATGGGGCGTGGAAATCGAGGGCGCGGAGCGCCATGAACAAGATATAACCAATAGTACGAGACATCTATGATGTAAGCAACTTGTCGCATGTCTGATGACGTAAATTTCATTGAGAGTGTCAAAATTCAATAATGAAAAAAAAAAAGATTCATTTTAAGCTAGCTCTCCAACATGTCGGGCGTTATTAGTGAATTTTACTTTGCCTTTTATTTGACTTTGAAGATTTTGACAATTTATCTTTGATCCAGGCACTCAACAAGTATAAAATCACAGATTCTGAAGCAAATATCAAGGCGTTTAACGATATAAAACTTGGAGAAATTAAAGTAACTTTCAAAATGGATTAATATTAATTTTGAACGACTGGGAACTTCCAACCGAGTTAAATACATGTATTTTAATTCAGTTAAAGGCTAAGAAATAGCTAAACATCTTCATTTTTCTGTGGTTATGAACTTGTGAAATAAAATCAGTTTTTTTCTCATGACCTGAATTCTGCCTCCTGCAGTGATATATGAAGGGGCGTGGAAAGTATTATCGCATATGTGATATGGGATATATCACCACAGAAAGATCAAAGAAAATCACCGCAAATATGCGACAACATATATTATTAGAGTATACTTATTTTAAATTTTCATTGGATGTTGATCTGAGCCAATTGCAAAATGGAGAAAGTTCACATAGTCTTTGCAGCACAATGTTATAGTTAGGTAGCAAAGAGGCTAAAAATCTACTGATTCTCTGTGCATATCATTTGTAGGACACAATGCACCATTTTGATCAGATCTGAGATACATGTAATTTGGTAATACTGTTATGATTATGCGATATGAGGGTTTCTAAATGACAAATTATTAATATCAATCTTTTATATTATTGTTCTGTTAATATTCGGTCATGTTTGACATCCTTAGTTGAAGATTAGTTATTTTCATTTGATGTTTAGAAAGGGCATTTTTGCACATGGTAGCAATATCTAATTCTTTAATCTCTTTCCTATCTCACGATATCAATGTCATTTAATCATACTTGTTGTCAACTTTATGGTTAGATCTTAGGATTGTGTTCTTTGAATTTGTTATGCTTAGCTCTACCTAATTTAAGTTTTGTAAAGAAGAAGGTATGGTTTCCATACAAATTTTGCCCTGTGATTTTCTAAAAAATGGAACTGGTGTAAAAGTTGAAAACTCTTGCTTTTTAAATAATTGAAATTCAATGCAGAAAAATCATACAAATCATTTTTCTCACATGTGTTTTTAAATGCTAATTATTACGTCATAAACATGGGTATTTTCCTGTATTTTCTTAAAAAGTTGCAGAAGACACCAGTTTTGAATGGAATTTTCTTTCAGATAACATTGTCCACAGGCATCGCCCACAAAGATCTTGAGATATGTGATTTGTTATTAAATTTTGCACAAAATATAAAAAAAATTAACGTGGGCGACGGCTGTGGACACTGTTTTCTAAAGGAAAATTACCCTTAAAATGTGCCATTTTGAGGCTTTTTCTGTTGAAAATAGAGAAATACTTCACATTAATGGCGTCATATTTGCGGAATGGTAAACCTTTATGCCATGTACTTTCCTGAGTCCTGAGTTTATCAGAGTCATTTATTTAACTAATATTTAAACCAGTTTCAAAACTTTTTGATGTCATTACATTTTAGGGCGCAATAAAGCTAAAACCATACCTTCTTCTTAAATGTCACACGGATTCCCCCTGTTCAGGCAACTTTCTATCCTTAATTGAATGGCTGGTCAGTACGATTGATTGATTGTATATTGTTTAACATCCCTCTCGAGAATTTTTCACTCATATAGAGACGCCACCACTAGCCGGTGGAGAGCTGCAAATTTTTGTCCTATACTCGGCACTCAAGGCCATTGAGCAGGGAGGGATCTTTTTTTGCGCGTGCACCTACTGCGACACGGGACCTCGGTTTATACGGTCCCATCCGAGGAATCGGTCTCCACGTCCCACAGTGGGATTCGAACCCGCGACGTAAGGATTGACTTCTTACTTTGCGACTCTAGAGCAGACGCTCTGCGCCACGCTGTCGACCTGGTCAGTACGAAAGTGGCGGATTTGTCAAAGATTAAATGAGAGTCAATTTGTATTTGAGTCAATCTAAGAAATTCTTTGTTAAATTTAGTTTGTTAAATGTAGGAAATTTTTTTGTTAAATTCAATTTGTTCCTTCTACGAAATTTGTTCTAAATTATATTTTGTGAAATTTATATTTTTGGACTTAAAATAAATTCTAAACTTTAAAAACCGACTTATCAATTCACAACAATATTAATGATGGAGGATCTAAATCATTTTTCTTTGGACTTTTAATTATCATATCATGAATTAAAGCAGTTCTGAATGTTTTGGATTTTGTTCCCAAAATCATACCGTTCTCGAAATGCCAGCAGAAAGTCCATCATTGACCTCACCCGTAGCGATTTCTGCTAAAATAGAACTTACTTAAGAAGAAGGTATGGTTTTAGATTTATTGGGCCCTAAAAATGTAATGACATCATAAAGTTTTGAAACTAACTGAAATATTAGTTAAATAAATGACTCGGATAAACCAGGAAAGAATATGGCATGAAGGTTTACCATTCTGCAAATATGACGTCATTAATGTGAAGCATTGCCCTATTTTCAACAGAAAAAGCCTCAAAATGGCACATTTCAAGGGTGATTTTCCTTTAGAAAACAGTGTCTACATCCGTCGCCTACGTAAATTGTTTGACATTTTGTGCAGAATTCAATATTTTGATTTGATAAAAGTCCAAAAGTCCAAAGGAAATGATTTAGATCCTCCATCATTAATATTGTTGTGAATTGATAAGTCGGTTTTTAAAGTTTAGAATTTATTTTAAGTCCAAAAATATAAATTTCACAAAATATAATTTAAAACAAATTTCGTAGATGGAACAAATTGAATTTAACAAAAAATTTTCCTACATTTAACAAACTAAATTTAACAAAGAATTTATTAGATTGACTCAAATACAAATTGACTCACATTTAATCTTTGACAAATCCGCCACTTTCGTACTGACGCTCGTCGCCAGCGTGGCGCAGAGCGTCTGCTCTAGAGTCGCAAAGTAAGAAGTCAATGCTTACGTCGCGGGTTCGAATCCCACTGTGGGACGTGGAGACCGATTCTTCGGATGGGAAAGTATAAACCGAGGTCCCGTGTCGCAGTAGGTGCACGCGCAAAAAAGATCCCTCCCTGCTCAATGGCCTTGAGTGCCGAGTATAGGACAAAAATTTGCAGCTCTCCACCGGCTAGTGGTGGCGTCTCTATATGAGTGAAAAATTCTCGAGAGGGATGTTAAACAATATACAATCAATCAATCGTACTGACCAGCCATTCAATTAAGGATAGAAAGTTGCCTGAACAGGGGGAATCCGTGTGACATTTAAGAAGAAGGTATGGTTTTAGCTTTATTGCGCCCTAAAATGTAATGACATCAAAAAGTTTTGAAACTGGTTTGAATACCGTATAAGTGGAAATTTTAGCGAGACGCAAATTTAGCGATTTGTCTTTAAAACCTGGTATTTTATTTTTAGCGAGATGCAATTTTAGCGATTTTAAATTGTTCACTGAAGAAGCTTATACAAATAAAACACAATTAATTTTTAGCGATATTAAATTTTAGCGATCTCAGCACTCTCGCTAATAATGCCAAAATTAAATCCTCGCTAAAATTTCTGCTTATACGGTATTAGTTAAATAAATGACTCTGATAAACTCAGGACTCAGGAAAGTACATGGCATAAAGGTTTACCATTCCGCAAATATGACGCCATTGATGTGAAGTATTTCTCTATTTTCAACAGAAAAAGCCCCAAAATGGCACATTTTAAGGGTAATTTTCCTTTAGAAAACAGTGTCCACAGCCGTCGCCCAGGTTAATTTTTTTTTATATTTTGTGCAAAATTTAATAACAAATCACATATCTCAAGATCTTTGTGGGCGATTCCTGTCGACAATGTTATCTGAAAGAAAATTCCATTGAAAATTGGTGTCTTCTGCAACTTTTTAAGAAAATACATGTACGGGAAAATGCACATATTTATGACGTCATAATTAGCATTTAAAAACACGTGAAAAAAATGACTTGTATGATTTTTGTGCATTAAGTTTCAATTATTTAAAAAGCATGAGTTTTTAACTTTTACACCAGTTTCATTTCTTAGAAAACCACTGGGCAAAATTTGTATGAAAACCATACCTTCTTCTTCATGGATACAGAAGCAAAAATGCCCAGAAGTTTCTGGAGGAATTTGAATCTTTCTGCATTTTGCAGAATTTGAAGGGCAATAGCAGAAGTATTGCTGCATTCCATTTACACCTAAAGGGACCAGTCCTTGTATGGTTTAGTACACTGGAGGTGACCGACAAACTTTCAAGGACTGTCGTCAAGGAGGTAATCAATGCGCAATACCTCAGCAGATCTCTATACGATCCAGTGATCATTAGAGAGTCCGCAATATTTGACTCTTTGACCCTCCTGCCGGGGGCCCAGATAGAAGGATTTTATAGCCAAGTACTGGAAAAAAGGTCCAGATTGGAGAAACCAGAGAGGGATCTTATTGCATAATTTATAAATTGACTCCCCCAACAACAGGCATTCTTTGTCGAGCCGCCAATCCGAAGAACTTTCAAGCCGCATTCCAGCAGGCTAAACTCGGAGAGGCTTATGGATATCGCAAGTCCATGGCTCCGGTATCGGTCGCTGCTGTTACAATTAAGGAACCCTCAGCGACCTCTACCAACATGGAGAAGCTTTTGTCGCCGCTCGTGGAACGAATGGACCGCCTAGAGGCCAGGGACCCAGAGAGGAAGCCAGCCCATCGCCCGAGACCAGCACCATCCCTCCCCACAAGGAATTCCCGATACGTGTGTAACAATTGCACTGGTCCAAACCATCGACAAACTGAGTGCAACTGGAACGGAAAGGGATCCCGTGAACCATCCGTAATGTACCAGATCTGTAAGCAAAACGGAGACAGTGCTGCGGCCTGTAGGAAGGTCGCCGTTACGGGAATCTAACCGCGCCCAGTCTGCAAAGGCACCCACAGCCTGTGGAGGTGAAAGTGAAAATGCCAACAAATCAGATTGTGAAAATGTGTTTTGTGAAAGTGTAAATAGTGAAAGTGAATGTGATGAAAATAGTGCTTGGGAATTTATGTACATACCAGTCAAAATCCAAGGTATGCAAGTTACTGCACTGTTAGATACTGGTAGTAGTATCAATATCATTTCGAGGTCTCTCTTTGATAAATTACCAGTTAAAAGCAAATCAAATTTTCGATCATGCAATGAAGAGACCGTCACAATGGCCAATAATCAGTCTGTTTGCGTGTTTTGGACAGCCAGTATCTCAGTGCAGACATCTTGTTCGTCTACAGTACATTCAATATTTGTATATATTTTAGATAGTGCATCTCATCCTTTAATACTTGGTACTTGTTATTTAATTTCTAAAAAGATTGTGTTAGATTTTGACAAATTTGTAACTTTTAGAGGTCAGAGCAAATGTACAAAAGTTAGATGTAGATCTAGTTTTTCAGCGCCACCTAATTCAGAAATGTTCCTTAACTTAAATTGAGCAACACCTTGCAGATCTTCAGGAAGTGTTTGGTCGTCTTCATTCTGCAGGACTCAAACTTCAACAATCGAAATGTCATTTTGTGCAGCGCATGTGTGTTTTTCTCGGACATGCGATATCTAAAGATGGAATTCAACCTCCAACCAACAAAGATGAATTGAGTGTGATCTATCCCCCTCCAACTAACATTAAAGAGTTAAGGCGAATCATGGGACTAATGAGTAGGTTTAAAAAAATTATTCCAAATTATAGCGCCATTGCACAATCTATGCTCACGTTAATGAAGAAAAATGCCAAATTTAATTGGACGTCTGAACAGGCAATGGCATTTAATGAACTCAAGAAGCTCCTGAAGTATTCGCCTGTTCTCGGTTTTCCTCGTTACGACCTAGAATTTCGCCTTGCAGTGGACACATTATCATCCACTAATACTCTTTCCTGATCAATTCTCCGCATCATATCAAATGTATTTGTATGAAGAATTTAAAATACAGTTTATTATTGTTTTTAAATCATTTACATAAAAATTTCATGATTTTTAGTTTCCTTTGTGTAATAAGTGGATATCACTCTAACTATCTATAAATCCCATGCGCGGATCCAGGATTTAAAGTTAAAGGGGGGCGCCAAAAACATAGGCAGGGTCTGGGCGCCGCCTCGAGGCGAAGCCCCGGAAGCTCCTGGATTCTACAGATGATGCCTACCGAGTAGACATTTTTACATTTTATCGACGAAATTATGGTTTAGGCTAACTTTGACAATTTTAGGGAGTGGGGGTGGACGTGCCCCCCTTAAATCCGCCACTGAATCCTGTAATTGCATGCGTTGTGCCTAACCCAAAGATTAAATTTACAAAAGGATAAATACAGTCTTTGAAATTCTAGAGGTTCAAGAAAAAATCAGCTTCCAAACAAAAGAACCTCCAATATTCTTAAAAGAGTTGACACAGGGTTAACTTTTAGCTGTGTTGAATTCAAATTCTGAATATTACAGTTTAAATCGAATCGAGCTTTTGTTCAGCTTATTTCTTTTGCGTAACATTGAATTTACCGTTATAATTCAAACTTTATAATCCTTGGTAATAAAAAATAGTTAACAATTTCCAAAATTTCATGATTATAAGTCCATCAAAAACTATTGCTTCCTCTTTTCCTGAATACTTAAATATTGGTTTTTGCGGTGTGACGAGTCAAGTATATTCTGTAATTCTTCTGTTGAGTTAGCGAAAACATGACACTATTTAACAGGATATATATATATAATCTAGTAAATGATGCTTTTTTGTAGGTTTTCAATTGCTATACTAAGAAATAATAATAGATATAATTTAGTATTTTTGCTTTATTTAAAAATTAATTTGTGATCATTTTTATTGATTGGATTTGTTGATGTCTTTTTATAAGCATAACGTCAACATAACGTTGCGTGTCTCGTTTGACCCAATTAATTATACAGGAAGAAGACTCTCACTATCTAACGATTCAGGTCAATCTATGTGTTTGATGCAATTTAACTTTAAAAATTCTGGTTCTGGATAAAAGAAAAAAGAAGAGAGAAAATATATTTTGAATTTATTACTTACGTTTTGACCTCAATGATACAAGATATTTTCTTCAGAAAAGTGGTCACACACTAGAACAATACCTTTACATTTCGCAATCTATTTTTAGTAACAATGGTTGACCAGAAAATCTCAAAATTATTTTTTCTTAAATGATTTTTAATAAGCTTTGATTTGATATATAACACAAGTGGTAAATACTAAATATAAAATTTGACTTGTGGATGCTACATTATGCCGCGGATTGGAATACATGTTATATCAAATCCATGAGAACGGCAGTTCAACAGTTGTTAGATTTGGTTCCAAAGGACTTACACAATGGCAACACTCCTATGGCCCTACAAAACTTGACTTTTAGGACTGGTAACTGCGGTATTAGACTATGTGCCTTACACACGGAGAAGACACTGTGTCGTTGAGTCCGATCATCAAACCCTGAAACCCCTACTCCAAAAGCAATTAAAAGGTGCAATTTACGAGAGATGGCTAGCAGTCCTACAGCATTTCAACATCGACATCAATATAAATCAGCTTCATAAATGTGTGTGGCAGATGCGTTGTCCAGGAATCCAGCATTCTCTACAATACTAGAATCGAGACCAGAGAAAGATGATCCCCATTTCCCCTATGTCCCAGAGAAACCAACATTGGTAAAATTACCTGACGGACAGGACTTACTCACACTGTATCCCCATAATCCAAAAGTTAATTTCATTAATTAAGGCTTCTACATGTGATTATGACGCTGATACCGAGGACGATTTTCAGTTGCAACTACGTAAGAAAAGGTTGCGATCTAAGCCTGCTGATCATGGAAAGGCCAACAGTAAATTGCAAAGTTCACCTGAGATCACCATCTGTGCTGAACCACTCGATAAGACTACCGAAATTGACAGTTCCAGCGCAGAACAGAATATTTCTTATCAAAGTGCTACTTACAGTACCAACCTGACACCAAAGAAAGCAGTTCCTGGGACTGCTGTGGAACTGCTCTTGGTCTGCTGTGGGATTGCTCTGGGACTGCTATAGAAAGCAGTCCCAGCTGTCCCTGGGACTGCTTTCTGAGACTGCTGTGTTCACTCATGTGTGACAAAGGTTCTGAGAGACACGATAGCTCCGCCCCCTTGTGTATTCTGAATTTGCAGTCTCACTGTTGTTTTTTTTTTACTTGCAGCAAAGAGGAGTTTAAACTATTAGTCTGGTCCTATTTATAGAAAAAAATACTTCTAACGGCAAATAATTATTATTTGGTCCAGCATACTTTTATAACCTAATTTGAGAATGCTGAATCCGAAAAAATATGCTGTCCTTTATGAAAATGGCGTTAAACAGGTCAAAATTGCGATTCAAAATGACGGACATCCAATTGCAATTTTTCTAATTTTCTCTCAATATCTTTAAAAAAGGAGAAATAATGTGTGAATATCTTACTGAGTGTAATACAAGTATAAAAATGAAAATAGAATGCTAACATTATAAGTTTAACTCAGAAAATTTAGTCGTTTCTACAATTAATTCGACTTTTCTCTGATTTATTTGTCTATTGTTCTATATTCTTCTTTGTTTCTACATCTCACTATTCTACAATTGAATGATGGTGCAACTGTAAGTTAAAAGTCAAAATTGCGATTCAAAATGGCGGATATTCCTTTTTCTCAATTTGTTTCTTAATGTCGTTTACACAGGAGAAAGGATTTGTGAATATCTTACTGAGCGTGTACATATAACCAATGTAAAATTCCAATAGAACACTAATATGATCACTTTAAATCGAAAAATTTAGTCGTTTAAATTCAAATGTGTTAATTAGCTCAAAATGGCGATTCAAATCGACGTCATATTCACTCGAATTTCGTAAATACTCAAACTGCTTAATTTTGAGTCGTTTTGCAGAAAATTTCCCCCCTCCAAAGCCTTTGAGCCCCCGTCAAACTAAAATCACTTCTGAATCCTGTCTTTATCAACTCGCATTTCTACCTCAACATCCCAAAGCACACCATCAAATATAACTGAGGAAATTATTTCCCGGTTTCATCGAAACTTTGTTCTAGCTTTTTCAGCACTTATAAGAGCTTAGTATTATCCCCTAACATCTTCTATTCATGCTTTCGTTGCTATATCTTTCAGTCTGTCTTCGGAATTTTGGTATTTTCAACACTCAAGTAAAACGGTACCCTGTGTCAAGGGTGATAACCCACTTGGTACGTAAAAGATCTTTTATCTGGGGTTCGAAAAAGAGTAAGCTCCCAGGGGGCCGCAAGAGAAACCAAAATCCTCCAAAAACCGATTATTTAAACTGATAGTCCGCCGAAACATGGCTGAAAAATAGCCGACTCGGCGTTAAACAATATACAATCAATCAATGAACACTCAAGGAACAACACATTTATGTTCAAATGTTAAGTCTTTTTATGTTTTCCAAAACCTTATGCAAAATGAAGAAAGGGTACTGTGAGCAATTAGCTCACTAAATGATACCCCCCCCCCCCCTGTCTCCCATATGAATATACAGTGTCCATGTTTTGCTAAGGGAAACCCAAAATATGTGTTGGATCAAAAAGTAAAAGAGGAGGTGCACAATGGCAATATTTAATAAAGATTCTGTGAAAGTTTATCAAATTTCATTCAGTGGTATGAGAGGAGTTGCGGATAAGAGATGGGTACCTTAAAGCGTTAAAGACGGACGGAGGGACATACTGATTATTCTATACCCTCCCGCTTTTCAAGCCAGGGGCTGTGTAAAAAATCTCTGATATTCAAGATATGTAGCTCTTTATTTCGTGACCGCGTATAGATTTGTTTTTTAGGGTAGACAGGTCATTCTAATAGCAAGAAAATTCTCAAACTTTAATTTAAACAATATTTTATTCACTGTTCTCAAACTTTATCATCTGGAATCACATTGTTTGCATATTTTGATGAGAAAAGTTGTATAATTATGCAATTTAAGTGAGCCTGAAGATTCCTTGTGATTCCTGTCACTTACAAGCTTTCGTACCAATAGGCCTTAGCCATCCTTGACTTTAATCAACACTTCTCTTGACAACAAAATTTTCTTGAGCACTCTAAGAACGTTACAAGACAACTCGATCCACACTTCTTTGTTAGGATAGTGTAAAGTTGTATCAAGGATCGTGAGAGGATTGAACAAACATTTTCTTCTTTCAGATTTTGTAAATTTCATTTTTTTTAAATTTATATACACTGTTCAATACAACATTGATTGAGGAGGACCGTTCACACCATGAAATATTTGAGAAAGCAGTTGAATTTTTGACCGAGAATTAAAAAATGCAAATGCAGGGACACGGAATCAGAGCTGGACAATCAAGAAAATTTATGGTTTACGTATATTATACTGATAATTCTTAATAAATATGTTTATGTTTGGATATTTATAATATATTCAGATTTATATGATGTAACAATTACTAGCCCTCTAATTGGTCGTGGTTCATCATTTTAAAAATCATACTAATTAAGTTATGTTGCACTAAATCTTCCACATGAACATAAACTTTCATTACATTATTTTATGAATAAAGAAAAATCTGTTATTTATTTTCTGCAAAACAAATCAGAATTAAGTAGTATGGGTATTTTAGGAAATCGGGTGTATACATGTAAAACGTCATTCGAATTGCCATTTTGAGCTAAATAACACATTTTAAATTAAAACGACTAATTTTCCGATTAAAAGTGATCATATAAGTATTTTATTGGAATTTTACATAGTTGTACGTCGCTCAATAAGATATTCACAAATCCTTTCTCCTATGTAAACACAATTAATAAATAATTTAAAAAAAGGTATATCCGCCATTTTGAATCGCCATTTTGACTTTTAACTTACAGCTGCACCATCATTCAATTGTAGAATAGTGAGATGTAGAGGAAAAAATACAAATCTGCAGTGTATGGATGTTTGCAAATGTAAATTCCTGAACAAAGAAGAATATAGGAACAATAGACAAATAAATCAGAGAAAATTCGAATTAAATGTAAAAACGGCTAAATTTTCTGAGTTAAACTAATAATGTTAGCATTGTATTATATTTTATATAGTTTTATTACACTCAGTAAGATATTCACTCGTTAATTCTCCATTTTGAACGAATTTAAGAGAAAATTATAAAAATTGGATGTCCGCCATTTTGAAACGCCATTTTCATGAAGACCAGCATATTTTTTCAGATTCAGCATACTCGAATTAGGTTAAAAAACTATGCTGGACCAAATAATAATTATTTGCCGTTAGAAGTTATTTCTAGCCTTCTTTTTAAAAATCAGGACGAGACTAAATTAGAAAAGCAAGGGTTTCTTACGATCTTTTAATAAGTAGAGATTACATGTATTATTATCATTAATTGATATTTTCAGGCACTGTATATATACATAAATATAGTAAAATTATTCTTAAAAAATAAACTTGTAAAATAAGGAAGTAAGGAAAAGATTTTTATCCCTGAAATAAACTAATTGAGAAAAAAATATCTACATGTAGTCCTATTTCATTATAAAATGTAAATGTAAAATAATATACTCAAAATTTGCAATGACACTTTATAAAAAAAAAATCATTACATTTAGTTATGAGATTTTTTAATTGAAAAAAGTACGCGTTTTACAAGTACATGTACCATGCTAAAAAATTATTCCATGCAATTCTCAAGTAAATAAAACCTATAACAGTTTATTTTATGACCATGAAATAAAACTATGCCACTATTCTTCCGTAACATAAACAATGTGAGCAATTATTGGGAAATTTATAAATAAATTAGTCTTAAATATAAACAATTTATTAAAAGAGTACATTTATTAAAAAAAATAAACAGTTGAAAATAACGGGAACTGTGATTTATTTCTTCTTTTTTTTTTTTTTGCTTGTGTTTACTTGACCTATAATGTGTATAAATAAAATGGTATCAACACCTGCGGTTTCAATCGCTTTTGGGCAGAAAATCAATCATGCATGTTATTTGGGTACAGGTATCAGTGTTACACATTATTGAACATGCTGCTCAAAAATGACCCTTATTTCAATCTATGTAATGCAAAAAAAGATAATTGAAATGTGTATAAATTTCTTTCAGGATTAATTAATTTTTAACATAATCTGAGGGTTCCATTCTGGTGATTCACAGATGTTCACTCATACATTTACAAATAAAACACTAAGCATTATAGGGCTAGAGAAACTAACAAAAATTAAATTGAATTGTCAGTAAAAAAATAATGACTGAAAAATAAATGGAATTGTTTCTATGCGCGTAATGTTTATATGTGTAATTGACCTTTGCATAGTAAAAATTCCTGTCACACTCCTCAGAATAAATTGCACTGCCTTTTATAGGTCAATTGTTTATTGGAAATATCATTTCTGAGTTAGCTCCTCCCACTTTATTAATAAACCCCGCCCACTGAGACTGCTGGGACTGCTTTCTGTGACCGCTGGGGCTGGGACTGCTAAGACAGCTCTGGGACTGCTGTGGGTCTGCTTTGAGAAAGCAGTCCCTTGGACTGCTCTGGAACAGCTTTGTGTCAGGTTGGGTCTGGTCGGTACTGTAAGCAGACGACCCGCGAAGTGTTTGGGTACGAAAGCCCAGAAGGCTCATTCGAGGTTCGAAAAACGAATTTCGAGTTTCGAAATCCGAGTTTCGAGATTCAAGATCTAGATTAACCAATCATAAGCGGGTTCAACATTTGATTACTCCCCTTTATTATGATTTTACTATTAAGAAATAGTTTAATATATTTATAACAAATGAGTCATGAGATTAAATCACAATGCGAGAAAGTGTGTTATGTATATTAGAAGGAAATTTAAATGATCATTTGAATTTTGATCAGCAAGATATACTTCAATTTATATTATTGCTCTTAAATGTTAAATAGAATACATATATCAGAAGTTAATATATTTTTTGTAACCTCTACTGTGTTTCCGGGGGTTGGTGGCATTGTAAAACTTGAAAGGCGACGTAATATTGAAAAACAAAAATCGCGATCGTTTTCCTGATAGAGGAAATACATAAATATTAAGTATTTAATTGCTTATCTTCATCTAAGGCTTTGATTTCTTGAATTGATTAAAAATTATATATACATGTACAATACAGGTTCCCAATATGAATTAAAATAAATGCGGCATTTATTTTATCTAATATCAATAGTAGATGAGTCTAAGTTAGATGCAGAACTATAGCATTATGGTTTTAAATTTTAGTCTCTGACCATGTCGTTATGACCAAAGACTAAAATATACTCGTGAAACCTTAGAACGCTACAGTTCGGTTCAGCTTTCAAGTTTCACTGCACAAATGTACCCTTCACAAATGTAATGAAATATATACCCTTGAATTACTGTGCAGTGTAGAGACGATTCATAATATACATATACTATAGTATTTCATATCTAATTATAATCAATACAATATTCTCCCTCGGCAATGATCTGATAAAAAAAAAACTACTTACAAAACGGTGAGACTTGCAGGAAATTGTTTTGCTCAATTCCTGGCCCAGATACCTTAGATACATCTAAAACAACCATGTAGTCCGCAAATCAACGATATGACCATATAATATTCCATATATACATATTTACTATTTTGTTTAATGAGAAAAATAAAATTATATATGCATTTTTCAAAATGTAATCCGAATTTTATTTTAATTTTATTTTAATACATAAAACATTTTTTCTTGCAATATCATTTTAGCAAATGACCCATTTGTTATAAATATATTCAACAATTCCTTGATATTAAATACATAACAAAGGGGAGTAATCAAACGTTGAACCCGCTATTGATTGCTTAGTTTAGATCTTGAATTTCGAAACTCGAATTTCGAATATCGTATTTCGAAACTTGAATCTCGATTGAGCCTTCTGGACTTTCGTAGTTCGGGGACAACCTTTGTCCGTTGATTATAAAAGCATTGATTATTTTCAAGACATCAGCTTTTTAAAAACAGATGTCATAAAGAAACGCACTAACCCAGAACTTAAAGATCTGATAAATTACATTGAAAATGGCATCCTTCCAGACTCACAAAAACTGGCCAGAGATATTCTCTTGAAACACTCAGAATACGCATTATTTGATGGCATTCTGTTTCACTCATGCAAAATCAGAGGGCCATAACGGTAAACACATATCAACTAGTGGTCCGACATGATTAAAGACATTTTATCCATCTACCACGACTCCCCGCTGGCTGCACATAGTGGCATACAGGTCATTCTAGATAAAATTAAGGAATATAACGTTTTCCAGAAGATGTCTCCAATTGTCAGCGATTATGTGAAATATTGCCAACACTGTCAGAAACGAAAAAAATTCTCGAATGCCTACTAATTCTGGTGTTACTTCATATCCCACACCAACAGCGCCTTTGAATTTTGTGAGATTGATTTGTATGGACGATTACCCCTCTCTACCCAGGGAGGCACCTACATCTTCAGGGCTGTTGACATGTTTAGCAAATATTTCAGTGCATTTCCTATCAAATCACACATAATGTACAAGGTAGTATTACTCATCATATATATTATAGTTTAAACAAAAACGCTACTGTACTCGTAGTATTTGTATAATTTGCTTTAAAGTGCAAAAAATTGGCACTTTCCTATAGTAAATGTACCTATATTTTGAGATGGTCCCTTAGAAATACCTGGGCGACAGATTTCGTCCAAACTTTGCATGTACACTAAACTTAATGTCAGTTATATATGGTTTAAAAATGAAGAGTTTCGCTATTGTAGTTTTCACGCAATAAAACCATAGTCAGCCCACTTAAAAGTAAATTTTTAGTAAGTAGAGATAGTTACAGTTACTTGCTGTATTCAGGGGGCTGCAATTTTACACAAATGCAGTCCACAAATAATTTTAAGAAATAAATGTAGTTAAAAAAGGAAGTCAGAAGTTGATTTTTGTCCCTTAAATTAAACTTCAATACAGGTTTTTAAAACAAAAATATTTATATCTTATTTCGCTTTTTTTGCAAATGTGTGACGTAATATTTAGTTTGGTTTTCCCGTATTCGAGAAATGTAAACATGACACGTTTTTCTCGTGTCCATGCATTGTTTAACTATGCCCACCTGTTGCAACCACTATTGAAATAACGACCACTATTGAAATAATTATATCAATAGTGGTTGAGAGTGCATTTCAATAACAAACAAAGTTAGTAACCACTATTGAAATACGACCACTATTGAAATAATTATTTCAACAGTGGATGACAGTGCATTTCAATAAAATAAAAACATGTTTCAACCACTATTGAAATACGAGCACTACTGAAATAATTATTTGATAGTGGGTGAGAGTGCATTTCAATATGGTAACCATAGGTTTCAACCACTATTGAAATACTACCAGTATTAAAAGAAAAGTTTCACCACGTCAGCAATTAATTATTTCAATATATATTGAATTCGTAGTTCAAAGCACTATTGCATTTAATACTGTAAACCAACTTTTATTCGCGTGCGAGAAATTTTCGCGAAGTTCGCGAGAGTCTCGTCATCGCGAATATTTCTCGCCGCGAACGGGTCCTTAAAGTCTCTTTTTCTTTTAAAAATCAGTTTCAAAAAGGCTTTATCGCGAAAATTAATCGTCGTGAAATAGTTTACTCTCGGTAGATCGCGAAATAAAGTCGTCGCGAATAAAAGTTGGTTTGCAGTAATTTAATCCATATTGAAATCCTCATTTCTAAAGTGAACATTATTGCTATAGTGGTTGCAACTTATGTTTGTTATTGAAATGAATCTCACCCACTATTGAAATAATAATTTCAATAGAAGTCGTATTTCAGTAGTGGTTACTATATATGTTTGTTATTAAAATGCACTCTCACCCGCTATTGAAATAAATATTCCAATAGTAGTCGTACTTCAGTAGTGGTTACTCTCTATGTTTGTTATTGAAATGCGTTCTTACACACTATTGCCATAATTATTTCAATAGTGGTCTTATTGCAATAGTGGTAATTACCTATGTTTGTTATTGAAGTGTACTCTCAACCACTATTGATATAATCATATCAATAGTGGTTGTATTTCAATAGTGGTTACTAACTATGTTTCATATTGAAATGCACTCTCAACTACTATTGATATAATTATTTCAATAGTGGTTGTATTTCAATAGTGGTTATAAATATGTTTGCTATTGAAATGCACTCTCAACCACTATTGATATAATTATTTCAATAGTGGTCGTTATTTCAATAGTGGTTGCAACAATGCCCTGTGCAATATTGAGGTCAAGTTCACCAATCAATTTTTACAGATAATCAATATCATGACGATCTTGTATTTCAAAGTAAATTTTCAAATATCAAATTTTAGGATTTTTGCAAATTAATTTTCTGTTCTCCAAGATGTCTTAAATAGTACGTAATTTTCGTCACCAGATGTAATTTGACAGAAAATTTTGCTTTTTCGAATTTTTAACACTATTTATACTCTGAAATATTTTAAAAGACACGTGTTTGCTGATATATTTTTATTTATGCTGAAAAATTACATTATGGAAAGAGTAATGAGCCAAGAAACATGGAGAATTAGACCATCACTTAGACACTGTTGGGCATATTATTTTCACTCAATATCTCAAAAATAGATCTAGAAACCTATTGATATATCTGCTTTAAGGTATCTGGGGCATACTAAATTAGAGATATACAAAATATGAAAAAAAGGAACGACAGGTATTTTTAGTAAAAGGTCCTTCTTCCCCTTAAATTAAAAAAAAACTGCTTCCTGTGCCTTTCTTATTTAAAGATCACAGTAAGCATTAATTCTTGAAAATTTCTTGAAATTCACACCAGCGTATTAATTGACTTGTTTCACAAATTGAGTTTCCCAAATATTTTGAGAATGTCCTGAGAAATATTGAATTTGTGAAGTAGAAAACGCTTTTGAGCTGACCTTCCACAGCGTTATTACTCGGAAATTTCCATTAAAAAATGTTACATTACAATTTTTTTACGGTTTTACGGTAATATTATGGACTTTACAATTACAAAAATACTTTACATGGCTTAGATACCGAATATCTGAAACATAATTCTCCATCGTGTACATGTTTTTCTTCGCCCTATAACTATACTCCTGCTGAACACGTCTTTACAAGAGACGTAAATAGAATTAATAATGATGACCTTATATAACTTATTTTGAAAGGTCCAAAATATAGGGATACCCGACCCTTTAACTGGCGTAGGAATTTCATATATATTATGGATTCTGTTGAAAATTACGCCAGAATATGGGCCAGATATAAAAAAAGAACACGTTGACACATTGTCAGAATGGATTAAATGTATCAGATCAATGTTAAAGTCATGTATTAAAAGCTTGAGGGGCAAGAGAAAAACCATCTATCCTTCTGTGTTCAATAATCCAGAAGTGAAAAAATGAATTAGATACACAACCATTCCCCACGATAAATTAAAGTCAAGGCTTTTTTATATCATTTACAGCTGCTTTTTTTTTTATTAAAAATGGAATTCGTAAATTTACTTATCTGGTCATTGCATTGGTCATTTGCAAAATTATTTTGTTAAAACACATTCTAATTGCACACACAAATACTCTGAAGTTGACATCAAAGAGATGCTTGAGTTTCTGATTGACAACATCTATGTGGTGTTTGGAGACTAGGTTTTCCAACAATCTATTGGAATTCCAGTGGGTACCAATTGCGCTTCATTATTAGCAGACCTGGTTTAATATTCATATGAAACAGATTTAGTGCAAAATCTTATGCGTGAAAAGAAGAAAACGCTTGCCGTGACCTTCAACTCGACTTTTAGATATATCGACGACGTATTGTCAATTTACAATGGTAATTTCCATTCCTACGTCGATACGATGTATCCTAATGAGCTTGAGATAAAAGATACCATACAGTACCGACCAGACCCAACCTGACACCAAAACAGTCCCAGAAAGCAGTCCTCGGGACTGCTTTGGGACCGCTCTGGGACTGCTGTGGGACTGCTCTTGGACCGCTATGGGACTGCTATGAGAAGCAGTCCCAACTGCCCCTGGGACTGCTTTCTAGGACTGCTTTGTTCACTCATGTGTGAAAAAGGTTCTGAGTGACATGATAGCTCCGCCCCTTGTGTATTCTGAATTTGCATGCTCCTTGTTGTTTTGTTACTTGCAGCAGAGAGGAGTTTAAACTGTTTAATAAGCAAGGATTTCTTACATTCTTTTAATTAGTAGAAATTATTATTGTTAATTCATATTTTCAGGGACTGTATACTTACACAAATTAAAGTGTATTTAGAATAAATAACCAAAAAAAAAAGTTGATAAATAAGGAATTCAAGAAAATTTTTATCCCTTAATATAAACTACATGTACAAGTTTATGAGATAAAAAAATAGCTACATGTGGGCCTTTTTAATTATTTAATATTAAATTTTAATATGTACTCAAAGTTTGCATTGGTACTATTTAAAAATAATCATTACGGTTAGATTAAAAATGCTACAAATTTTATAAGTACCACGCTAAAAAAAAAAGGAGTATTCCATGTAACCCTCAAATAAAACCCAAAAATGACCATGAAATAAAATTATGCTACCATTCTCCCGTAACATAAACTATGTGAATAATCATTGGGGAATTAATGAATTACCGGTAGCTTTTAATTAATAAACAAGTTATTCAAAGAGTATATTTAATTTTTTATAAAAATGAAAATACCGGGAATTGTGATTTTTTTCTTTTTTGTTTTGCTAGTGTTTACCTGGCCGATTAATGTTTATAAGATGGTATCAACACCCACTTTTTCAATCGCCTTTGGGCAGAAAAATCGATACTTGTTATTTGGGTATTTGTATCAGTGTTACACATCATTGAACATGCTGGTAAACAATGACCCTAATTTAATTAATGCGAAAAAAATGTGATAAATGAAATGTGTATAAATTTCTTTCGGGATTAATTAATTTTGAACATCATCTGAAGCTTCCATTCTGGTGATTTACAGATATACACTCGACATGTAACATTTACAAATAAAACACTTAAAACTGAGTTTTATAGAACTACGCATTAACGATAATTAAATTAACATGTCAGTAAAAACAATCATGACTAAAAAATAATACTTGGCAAAATTAACAAAGAATTTTTTAAAAGCCCCTATACTTAAGAAAACTCTAACTTTAGAGTATCCCGATAGTCTAAATTCGCCATTAATGATGAGATCTAATTAAAGCTTCTTCTGGTGGAAAATTCTTAATTCACGTTTAATTTTCTGTATAAAAAAGAAATATGGGAACCAGTATCAATCACAGAAGAATTATTAATATACCCAAGAATTGTGATTAAATATTCATGTTCAGTGTAATTCATATATGTACATTTAAGTGTGAAAGCCTTCTTCTTCTAATAAATATTATAATTATTTCCATTTTTATGTGCTTCCATGTTCTGTTCATAAATGACCTTCGCGTACATGTAAGGATTCCCAGCATACTGCACAAAATCAATTTCTGCTGCCTGTTTATTGGAAATCTCATTTCTGAGTTAGCTCCGCCAATTAAATTAATAAATCCCGCCTACTGGGACTGCTGGGACTGCTCTCTGGGACGGCTGGGAATGCTGGGACCGCTCTGGGACTGCTGTGGGACTGACCTGCTTTAGCAGTCCCAGAAAGCAGTCCCTGGGACTGCTCTGGGACTGCTTTGTGTCAGGTTGGGTCTAGTCGGTACTGTAGAGTCTGACACATCTGTTTCATACTTGGATATTTTACTTGAAAAGACGTTAATGGTAATCTAACAACCAAGCTATATGATAAACGTGATGACTTTATCTTTTTTATCGTCAACTGCCTTTACTTATGCAGCAATATACCTTCATCGCATGCATACGGAGTATATATATCTCAGTTGATTCGATATGCAAGAGCATGCTCTACGTATGAACAATTTCTAAAATGAAGTAAATTATTGACAAGCAAGTTGATGACACAGAGATATTAGCAGACTCGTTCAAAGTCATCATTTCGTAAGTTCTATGGTCGATACAATGACCTTGTCAGCAAATACAATTTATCATTGAGTCAAATGCTGATTGACGTGTTTCATACTAATTGTTAGTCCATTATTTATACTATACACTGAATTGACAACGGATTTTTCCGTTATTTCCTGATGATGACAAGGAGCACACGGCGGGTGCGACCGGTCAGCAGGGGATGCGCTCACTCCTCCATGACACCTGATCCCACCTCTGACGTTTCGGAGGTTCGTGTTTGCTCTGCTCCTATTTTGTATTGTTTTATGGACTTTAAAGATTAAATACTGTTCGTTATCTCCATATCCTTCTTTATGGAGTTTATGTGCTATCACAAATGATTTTTTTTAATTTGCGTTTATCCAGATATTTTATTCTGAATTTCGATGAAGTTATATCTATATACTCTTTTAAATAATTCTTTTTTTTCGTCGTCATTGTAGCTTTTGAGATGTTTTGTAACCCTAATTTTTCTTTGTATTCTATATACGTAACGATGAAACTTTCAGGATTACAGTGGTACACATTCTTTGTTGAGAGAGGGTTCATGTATGCTGTAGATGTGTAGTGTCTTTATAGTTTCTGTAGTAAACTTTCTGTATTGACAGATCAGAACAGCTGGAATTTAACATTACCTTGAACCCCTAAATAAGTTATTATTTATATAAAAGACAAAATAATAACCTTTATGTGACTTGTATTATTCATATCCAGTATTTGTAATTTTATTGGTTTTATCATGTTTTATTCATACCTAGTTCTTTGCAACCCAGCTAGGTACTGTGTAACTAACTTTACCCAAACCACAGTTAGGAATTTTTGGTCCAATTAGTGTTATCATTTTGTATTTTTCTACTGAAAGGAGAAGCCACGCAAACATTTTAACGAAAATTATCGTAATTGCTATGGACTAACTTCATTTTCTTCTTGTGCATTACTCGTCCTTTGTCGGATTGCAACTATTCCGTGGACTAAAGAAGCTTCCCTAACAAAAAAATACTATAGTAAACTATAGTTAACTAATAAATTTACTTTAGATTTCTAAATTTCTAAAGAATCTAGTAAATCAAAGTTCCAAAGTTTTTACTATAGTAAATCAAAGTATTAAAGTTTTTGTACTTTGTTTTATTAAGTTCTTTTTTTTTAATTATTGCTCTGTTTTAAGGGGGTGATAATGGTTTGTATAGGCTGGTTTTGTTGTTTATTTTAATTTAAATATGCAAAGTAATTATTTTAAATGTAATATTTACATTTAACAGTAGAAAAAAATGTTACCTAAAGTTAAGGAAGAAAATATTTTGATTTTAAGTGACGGAATTTTTTTATCATTTAGTAATTTTTCCCCATAAATAATAATAGATGAATATTGCTTATTTATCAGTGCAAGAGACAATTTTTACATTAAAATTCATTTCTTGTACTTTGTCCTTTAAGGGGACAGGTCGGGTTTTTAAAACGTTGTCTGATACTTAATGAATCTTATTCTTGAAATTTCACAAAATTTATTAATGGGAAGCAAAAACATTATTCTAAGGGTTTTACAGTATTTAATCAAAGTTCCAAACTTTTCACTAAAGTAAATCAAAGTTCCAAAGTTTTTACACTATAGTAAATCAAAGTTCCAAAGTTTTTACTAGAGTAAATCAAAGTTCCAAAGTTTTCATCATAGTAAATCAAAGTTTCAAAGTTTTGACTTTGGTACTATAGTCAACTATAGTAAACTTTAGTTAACTATAGTTTACTATAGTAATTTTTTGTTAGGGTATGTCCGGATTATCGCATAACTGAGTTCGTTTCTTAACTCGTTTGTGTGTTTAGTGTGCGATCCGGTGAGAACCGCCATTTTGGAGATGAGCCGCCATAACATGGACAACCCGAAATTTCTCCACTGTTGTTTCATTGGACATCCATTTATAAAACGTCTACAACGCTATATGGATTCTAGTAGGAACTTAAGAAATTTAAATTTAGATGCTGAGCGTTTTCATTTCGAAGTGCGTGCCCTAGGGGGTCTAAGAATAGCCCACTTAGCCCGTTCAGCAGCGATGTTACGGTTTGAGTCTTTACCACACATCTGTTTTATTCAGTTTGGGGAAAATGACATTGCAAGCGGAGACGTCGACCGGATATCAAGGGACATTATCTCTCTAGCATGCAACTTACACCATGGCGTGGGAATCAAGTTGGTGGTCATTGGACAGCTTTTCCAACGACAACCCTTGGCTTCTAGTGCAGATTTTAACGTCAAGGTTATATATATCAATCAGAAACTAAAGCAGTGTTGTGCCAACGTATCTGGGATATTTTTCTGGCACCACAGAGGATTCTGGAAAGACTTAAGTTTCCTGTGTCGAGACGGGGTGCATTTTGATGGACCATCCAATGCATATGTTGTGACCTCATCTCCAATGTACACATTTTGGAGGAGTGTCCATTCAGCAATTCTCCATTATAGTTAAAAATTCAGGCCAGTATAGATGGTTTTGTTAAAAGATCATGCATGTCTGACATAAATATACATGTACTTTGTTTGCAAAATATGAAACATAACTAACGTAAGCATAGTTCACGAATTGTCTCTTAAACAGGCTCTGTACAGCTCAGTAGTCGTCGAGCGGAACCATACGTTTGACAAAACAAATTACTGTAGCTTAATGGTACCTTTATTAGGGTCTTTTCTCATGCAGGATAAATACATGTTTTACTATTAACCCTGCAACTTTTGTTGATGATACATTTAAGCTTATGCTTGTTAATTGTTGCATGCAATGTTGTTTTACTAAACATGGGGCTATACTTGTTTAGTATTAGTTGCATCATTTGGTATTTGGAATATTCCAGTTAACACGGGACCATACGTGTTAAGTAGTTGCATCATGTATCGAAATATTTCTCTAAACACGGGACCATACGGATTTAGACGTACAAGTGTTGTACATGGAAGTATTTCACTTATCACGGGACCATACGTGTATGGTGGGTTACATCATGTTGTACCTGGAATATTGGCTAAACACGGGACTATACGTGTTTAGGAATTTATACCATTTTGTATATGTCGTATGTCACTTAACTAGCACGGAATCATACGTGTTGAGGCGTTTCATCACCTTAAATATACACATTATATATTTATTTGCTATGTCTCTTGCTATGTCAGACATGCGTTACACCATATGACATTACACGTCTTTTCAGTTTCTGCGTGATATACATGATTAGCTGCATTACAGCTTTTCCTTTCTTTTTAAGCGAATATATTTAATGTGTCATGTTTTTATAGGAAACTAGCAAGAGCTAAGAGATAAGTTATTGTTTTAAAAATCTGATTATCCGGATGATATATACATTAATGTAATTTTGGAACCTGTGTAGCCTTATCACAGGTCCCCAGGGTATTATACTTGATTGTGCACAAGCTGTGTTGCGTAATGCCTAAACTTATTAAAGTTAGTCTGTTCTAAGCTATAGGTCTCAGTCATGCCACCTAAGAGAAGTATTAGGAATCAGGTCTCCACCACGACTGCGCCAAAGAAACAACGCAAGGCGTCAACAACCGCTAGTAACAGAGACGCCCCAGCAAGTGGATCCTCTCCAGACAGCCAACCGTCGATCAATTGCAACAAGCTGGTCGCAGCAATCATCATGCAAACGTCAACATCTGTCCCTAATGCAGAGTCTATGATAACTTCGGCGCCAGCATCAACTGCAATATGTCAATCCTTGCCAGCGAACCACTCTTCAACAGCAGCCCAAACTATAACTACAACAGCAGCAACAGCACAGGCATCTGGATCTTCCTCAGCAAGCACCAACACTGGTGCCATAGTGGATCAAATTTTTCTAGGTGAGCCAGCAAGGCAAACAAGCCCAAACAATGTAAATGTAATTCTTAACGATGGTGTACTTCTAGGCTCTTCATTATCTCTGAAAACAAAAACAACAATTTGGAACAATGAGTTCATAGATTTTAGAAATTTGTTAAATGCTAAAGAAGAACCAATTTCTCTTACAATTTCCACTGGAGTGATCAACTTGCATCAGAGCCCAAAATATAAAGCACCTATTTCACTTCCTCAATGGACAGATGTATTCCTGGTGTTTGCAGCTGTTTACATTGAAAAGTACCCCCAACAAGCTCCCCACCTCCTTAAATATGGTCACATGATTAGGTAAATACAACGTTTGCATGGGGAAAACGCTTTCAGATTGTATGATGAACGGTTTAGGAAGCTCAAAGAAACCTTAAATATCCTTTGGCAAATTTCAATTCAAGTATTGAGATAAAAAGCAGCAACCCTCCCTAAAACCTACATTAAACAGGCTCAAAACCAGCCCTTTCGAGGGAAACTTTGCTTTAGATATAACAAGGTCGAACGTTGTCTCCGAACCTCTTGTCCCTTTAAACACCTTTGCT
>PRKT01000999.1:0-26058 GCA_003671525.1 Saccostrea glomerata
TTTTATACTTGAATGTGCCTAAGGTGCCGTCTGTCCTACGGCGCAAGATAAAAAAACCCCAGAGAATACAAGCTTTTTATAACAAAATAAACGTACAGGTACCTAATAGTTTTTTTGTTTAGAATAATCCTATTTTTAACCCATTATCTATTATATCGTCGTTTGGAAAAAGTCGAACTTTTTGCAGTTCCCCCAGCATTTGAAAAGGAAAAGTGTTGAAAACAAAATACGAAAAATGGGGACGTTTGAAAATGTGACAGGGCAACGCAGAGCTGTTCACTTTGATTAAGATTTATTATGACGCCCCAATTAAGAGACTTTAAATGACTACAAAAGAAAAAAATAAATATAACCAGGTACTTAATTAACGAGTTAAATGGGAGTTTTCGTACCGATTTTTTTTATCCAATCCCTGAATAAAACAAAACAAACAAACAAACAGATTTGGTAGAGAGCCGCTGTCAGACTAGTACTGTCGATTAAAGGTATGCCCATTTAGTTGAAAAATGTCCATAATGTACTAAAAATCTTCAGAAGGCTCCATGCGTGTGCAAGATGGGTTCCTCGACCGTTTTTAAAGGAATAAAGGGAAACCCGGTGGGTGCGTTCTTGAAATTTCTTAATTTAAGTGAGACTATCCAACTTTTTATTTTAACAAAGAGGAAACGTGGCACTGCCATCGGCACTTTAATGTTTACATCTGTGCGCCGTAGGGCGATACAATATATAACTTAAATTCTAATAATTGCTTAAAATTAGTTACGTATTTTGATGAAATATGAATTAAAGAGTAGGGAAATTTTAAACGCAGTGATGATTATTTTTCACTCCAGACAACTTGTTCACTATTTTACCAGACAACCCCAGTGCCATCGATGCTTTCCGTGCTTAATCGGAAAAATGGATGTCACCGTGCAGAAAACTTGCAAATTTCAGATATATATGAACTAATATTATAAATGTATAGAATCATTTCATGAGTTTTTAAAGGAATATCGTAAGGACGTATGCAAGGGTTTTGTCAAGGGTTGACGGACGTTAATAAGCTACATGTATTTGTTTTTTCACACATAAGAGTGCAGTATATCTAATTTCAGGCAAATGTCAAAATCTCTTATTATAATTTAACTGCAGCAAATATGACATTTTGTGAAATGCATTTCATAAATATTATGTATCAGTTTTGAGATTAATTTTGCTAAATTATCTTAAGATAGAAGTGAATGAAAAAAAAAGAATAGTTATAATTAACCTTTGTTGACAGTCTAGAGCATGTTTTAACGGGGGTGTAGTTTGACAGAGATCCAATTATTTATATAGAGGAAAATAAAACAAACATGAATTTATACACCTTTATTTTGATATTGGCGTTTGTTGGTCGTGGCATATTTAAAGCAGCAGGGGGTCGCCAAGCTACTATAGATTGTCTATATCCATTCCAGTATACGTACCACACGACCGCGTCCTGACACTCCCCGTTTTACGACAGACTCCCGTCAACTGGCTCCCAGTGGGTTTCCGGTCCAGGTAATGCTGGTTACATGTGTCAACACAAAATGGCTTTAACATAGCTGTAATAGGACTGGCATATGTCTGGAATATCTCTGGAACCTTTAAATTAAATAATATTTTAAGTCGCAAGTTACGTATACTAAAAACAACACGTCAACATTGACTACAGTTGCATTAATGGCACACCATACAAAACAGTACCGGTAATTCTAACCGAACACTATTATAATAAGAAAAACGTTAAGAATACACAATCTTAAAGCTGACATGAATTCTTAAAAACGCAACATTTTCATCTATGTACGACTTGTTTCAAACCAACTATAGCCGTATTCCGCCATATTTCTTTTAGATACCTTGTCTCATTGTAACGATGCATACCCCAATGTGCTCGTTACACTTGAATGATTTTTTGGATTGGGTATCGACTTGTGCACTTCTCCGATGGTAAAGCATATGAGAACACATGAGGTGATCAAGACATTTCAAAAACCAATTAAACAACATAATAATCATATTTTTGAATGATTATTGATTTGAATCAAAAGAAAAAAATGCAAGTTGGGAAGAGAAATTTAGATGCATGCGTACGTATTTTTACAGTGCGCCAATTTATGCAGAGTAAACGTGAAATAAAAAGCAGTAAAATCTGCAAACACATTTTGAAATTATATCATTTGAATGGAACAAAACAACCAACGTCTTCGATTTGCAGGTCCTATGCAATTGATGCATATCGAGAAAACGCCTCGAACGCTGTAAACGTACCCATACCTGGTAATAAGGTTACTGCATCGGTTCGAAGATGTGCACAAGTCAAGTGAAATACACCCTGAATTCCATTTATTGAAATATGCATCACAAAAAAGAAATAAACCCCATAAAACTCAATAGTACATGTACTAGTATTACATCAGGTATTTTCCCGTAAAGTTTTAAACTTGCCAAATTTACACCTATCTGCAAAAAGGGAAATAAGCTAGATCCAAATAACTACAGACCCATTTCTATTTTACCGACATTATCAAAAATTACAGAAAAAACATGTGGCAAATATGTACGATTACTATTTTCAGACTTTGATCTTTTAATAGAATCTCAATCAGGTTTCAGAGAATTGCACTCATGTCAAACAGCTCTTACAAACATTACAGATAAATGGTTATATGAAATGGACCAAGACAAACTTGTTGGTACTGTCTTTCTCGACTTCAGTAAGGCTTTTGACTTAGGAAATCATGAAATTCTTCTTAAAAAGCTAGAGTGTTATAAATTTAATGAAATAACTTTACACTGGTTTCGTTCATATTTAAGTGAAAGACTTCAAAGTGTTCATCTGTCTAACAAAAAACCATTTTATCAGCAAATCACAGCGGGAGTTCCACAGGGGTCTATACTAGGACCTCTTTTGTTTTTACTGCACATTAATGATCTTCCACTTTATATCAAAAATTCAAACATAGATTTGTTTGCCGATGATGCCACATTACATGTCCCCGGCAAAGATCCCCAATCTATAGTAAATTCATTATAAATGGATATTGCTTGTATAGAAAAATGGTGCACTCAAAATCAAATGATACTTAATGCCTCAAAAACTAAATGCATGTTAATAGGGACACATCAGAAGAGGTCAAAGTTCTTAGAACAAGATTTTCCTTTATACGTTTCTAACCAGAAATTAGACAATGTAACACATGGAAAATATTTTGGGGTATATTTAGATAATTCTTTACAATACAATGTACATATCGACCTTGTGTGTAAAACTCTGTCACGTAAAATTTCTGCACTCCGTAGAATTAAAAATATCTTCCCCTTCAAACACACAAGTTGTTTTATAATGCATAAATCATGGCTACCATTGATTACTGCCTACAATTTGGGGAAATACATCCAGATCAAATCTTGACAGAGTTCCTAAACTTCAAAAACGTGCTGCAAGGTATATTTTAGATGCCCCCCATGATGCACCCTCATGGCCCCTTTTTGATGAACTTGATTGGCTTACTGTTTATGAACAGCTTACTGTAAATAAATATGTATTGTTATATAAATCCCTCTTAAATTATTGTGACGGTCCTACTTATTTACATGAAATGTTTCAATTTCAAGTTAATAACCAATTTACTCTTCGATCTGAATCCAATGTTGATTTGTGTGTGCCAATCATAAATGTAAATTTTTTGAAAATTCCTTCCAGTACTCTGTTGCCATTTTATGGAATGCTTTACCGGTGCACATAAAAATGTCACCAACTCTTAATACTTTCAAGAGACAAGTAAAACAATATGTAAAACAATGTCAGATTTAGATACAGTGTACAATGACTTTGTCAGCAGATATAATTTACCATTGAGTCAAATGCTGACTGACGTTTTTCATTCTTATTGATAGTCTATTATTTATACTCTGAATTGACAACGGATTTCTCCGCTATTCCCCGATCATGACAAGGAGCACACGGCGGGTGTGGCCGGTCAGCAGGGGATGCTCACTCCTCCATGGCACCTGACTCCACCTCTGATGTTTTGGAGGTCCGTGTTTGCCCTCCTCCTATTTTGTATTATTTTATGGACTTTGATATTGAATACTATTCATTATCTCCATATCTCTTTCATCTATAAAACAAAAATGACAAAACTGTTATACATGTTTAAGGTTATTGTTCCTATTATGCGTTTCCTTTTTTTGATGAGTTTGTATTTATTATTTAAACTTATTTTATTTTACTAAACTAACGTTCTCCAACTTCATTTTTTTCTCTTTAATACAAACGACGTAAATAAAGTTGCAAGTTTGATGTCTTTCTTTAAAGCAATATGAGCTGCATCTTTGATGACAGATTTTTTTTTTTTGCAAAATTGCAAATAACGATTTCAATGATAGGAAAAAAGAATGTTTATAAACTTACGTTGTTTATATTTGCAATGTGAGAACTATTTATTAGCTTTGATTGAATCAAAATTACTTTATTGTCGTCCTGTACAATAATGATTTCTTATATAATACTGCATATTGGTTTTCTACAGAAGTCTTTCATATGAAATAATTATTGCTTTATTTTAGTCTAATTGCTCAAAAAGGTTTAAATTACAAACACATTTATCATATAACACAGTTTAAGAGCAATATAAAATTTTCAAAATTGCAGTTCATATTGCTTTAAGTTGAAAAATTATAAGAAAGTCAATTATGTATTTTCATTCAAAGGAACCATTCTAAAAAAGATTAATATTTTTCCTTCAATTATTGGACTTAAGTTTCATCAGCCCTCTGCTTACTCATATGAAATGATGCTTGAACCTTAATGCGTTTCCAAAAGAAAGGTATTTTATGAGTAAAATACAAACACTTATAACATAGCTTGTGGGGTAAAATTGGTCAAAAAAGATAATCCAACTTGGTAAATCTACAAGGGAATAAAAGACATTAATGTCATTAAGATTTATCTCACTTAGCAGAGTTTTAATGAACGTTGAATAGAAATGTTATCAAACAAAACTGTGGGTTTAATAGTTAAAACCACTTTTGTTCAAGCTGACATGAACTCTTAAAAAGCCATCATTTTTCATCTTTGTACGACTTACTACATTCCTGTACGCCTTTGTCCGCCATATTTCTTCGATTCCGCCATATTTAATTGAAAATTTTTGGTCACCTGTACCTTCTATATATAGCCTTGTACGATTGCTTCACTAGAGTGATTTTCTAGCCTGACTGTCGACATGTACACATCTCCGATAACAAAGTTTTTAGAAGTCAATAAACTAACCAAATACATGTTTGAAAAGTAAAAATTCAACAAAAAATAGAACTTTATCGAGAATTAAATTATTTTTGAATGCATTTGCTGCAATATAGAAAATAAACTAACACGGAATACATACATGTACATCAAACACCCATGCAAGTCGAGAAAACGCGTCAAACGCAGTGATAAAAAGATTTACCTGACTTCTGCTATCGTTACAGAGATGTGCACATGTCGAAAGAATTATCCTATTTTACTTTTATTGAAAAATGCATCTCAGAAGTCATGTAATCCATTGCTAACTCAACAGTAAAAGATGCTTGGACACACGTGGCCCATGCCGATCATTTTATTTGGCCAGGGAAAATATCAAAGGTTGAAAGCTCACTGGGGTTGATTGAAAAAAAAAATGGAAGTATTTTTTTTCAAGAATTAACATTACTCTTGTCTGTACATGTTGTAAATAAAATTTACGATTAAGTACATGGTTTAACTTCATCAAATTCATAAAAAAGCAGGCATTATTACGAATCATTCACCTTTTGAAGGTATTTTCCCGTGATATGAGGGGGGGGGATGTAATAAAACATGCATAACACTCTCATAAAAATAATGTAAGAAAAACGTCTGAAACAGATTGGATTTCTTTATGATCAATTATTATCAAATGAATACTGTGTATTGGCTTTATTAGACCTAATATAATTTGATTTAAAGTTATTTATAATTTTATGCGCTATGAAAGAAAAAGTGAGCACGTTCACATACCCTACGCTCCCCAAAAGTCGAAGTGCTGAAATTCCCAGAAAAAAATAAAGGAATCGTAATTTCCTTGTAATATGCACATCTATACACATTGTGTCCTAAATATATCTGCAAAGTTTGACGAAATTGTGTGCAGCGGTTTATGAGGAGTTGCGCTGACAAACTGCTCACCTCTATATTCAAGATATGGCCAAAATCTAAATGTAAAAGTGCGGAAATTCCCGAAAAATAAAGAATTCGGAATTTCCTGGTGATGTGCAAATCTACACACACATTGTCTCCTATAAATATCTGCAAAGTTCGACAAAACTCTGTACAGTGGTTTCTGAGAAGTTGCGCTGGGTTTAGCGAAATATGGACTTTGCCATTATAACCATATGGGAGGCAGGGGGTATCATTTAGTAAGTTCATTGCTCAGAATGCATGTACGTCTAGTTTCTCTTTCAATTTGGGCGTTTGGATTAATTTCCTGTCCAAAGTAAAATTATTATTCAATTTATGAAGTTTCGACATCCCGCCTGAAAAAAGTCCTTGATCTTTACTAAGCCATAATAAATGGTACAGCACAAAGTGCGTAGGATTTTATACCTATCATTGCCCCAACGGGTGGTTACAGACAGAAAGAGAGAGATAGAGAGTTCAATATACAAAAGAATAAATAATAATTATCCGTATTCAACCAGTGTCAAGTATCCCTACCCTAGCTTTTAAAATTATCTCCCAAATTCACCTACAGAAATTATTTATATATGTAAAAAAAAAATACCTAGACTATCAGGCAGGGATGCTGGAACCTCGAAATACTTCCTGTAACAACATAATTATAAAACAGTTACATTCCTCAAAATGCACATACTTTGTGGTCGGAGTGACACATTTTAAAAAAAATCCCCCCGTCAAAAAAATCAAATGCCTTAATGTCAATCTGAACAGGGGATGGCCTTTCTCCGTGTGTGTATGTGTTAAAGAATGTATAGATGTACACATAAAAATTTGTATTCTGGTTAATTGCTTTTAATTAAGATTTAAAGTAAATTATAGCCGTACATCAAATTACTTTGTTTAGATTTGAGATTAGTACTAAAATAATCAGTTATAATTGATAAATGAATTTTGCGACGCAAACCAACTGCATACTATATACATGACTTTGTATAGAATGTATATTAGAACTTCATGTAGATAAACAATTCACAACTATAGCTTATGAACATAAGTTATTATATCCCCCCCCCCCTTTCAGCCGCGCAAATACCAAATAACCTCTCTTTCCACTTTTGATATTTTCCTGACCAAAATCTGATCAGCACGGACTAAGTGTATCGTCGTGCTAGTGTGTACAGAGTAATAATGTTTACTTTTGAGTTTTATGGGGTTTATTTCTTTTTTGTGATGCATATTTCAATAAATGGAATTCAGGGTGTATTTCACTTGACTTGTGCACATCTTCGAACCGATGCAGTAACCTTATTACCAGGTATGGGTACGCAGCACAGTTAAGGTTACAGTAAGGAGGCGGGGCCTAATTTGTACGGGAAATGTTTACTATGACGTCACACGTAATATAAGGTCTTCAAAATGAAATTATTTGCTATTTCAAACAGCTGGATAGCTGTATACTACATACAAACTTACTATTACATGCAGTTTTGTCGTTTGTTAAATCTTACACAACAATGTATAAACGATGCATCGATCACAATGCACTTGTCAATGTGACGTCATCTCGCAAAAAATGACGCAGTTTGTACACAGTTAGAGGCTGATCAAGTCACATTTTGAACAATGAAAAATATCTTTTGTTCTCAAATAAAATATTATTTGCAGTAAAATAAAAAGCTGTTAACTTGGATTCGATGTCTATTTTAGTATTTTATTTATAAACTGTACGTGCATTCTCCAGACAAGCGATACTGTCGTGTGTTTGTATGCAGATTCACTGAAAAAGTAATGGAAGGGCCCTAATAAATCGATTTATTGCAAGGGCATACCCTCAATGTATCTTGTCAAAATTTTACACATAAACTCAAGAAGTATTAAGATATTTGAAAAGTGCTGCGAACCTCTTGAAATCTTGCAAGTAAATTAATTATAGCTATATTTAATGTAGTTGACCAGCAAAATATCCCACCTGCCGTCCAACAAATTAAATTTTACCAATTAAAAAAGGGAATCTATATAGGTTCGCAGCACTTTTCACAAACTACATATAGTGTTGAAAATGATTATAAAATAAACTAAGATTTTTAACTTGGTTATGCCCTTGCAATATTGAAATTTATAGATGACCTCTAAACTGCAAGTATAATTGCCAAAGTCATGTTACGTCGACATCACATGACAAGTCAAAATAAAAATTTCTAATGTCCCCAACATGTAGATTTAAACCACATTACATTTTTTTGATATCAATGAATTCCTAAAATGAATCACCAATCCTAATACAGTGTGTATTTTTTATCTTTAAAAATCGCCGATATTTCCATTTGTAACCTTAACTGTGCTGCGTACGTTTACAGCGTTCGAGGCGTTTTCTCAATATGCATCAATTGCATAGGACCTGCAAATCAAAACGACGTTGGTTGTTTTGTTCCATTCAAATGATATAATTTCAAAATGTGTTTGCAGATTTTACTGCTTTTTATTTCAAGTTTATCCTGCATAAATGGGCGCACTGTAAAAAAATGTACGCATGCATCTAAATTTCTCTTCCCAACTTGCATTTTTTTCTTTTGATTCAAATCAATAATCATTCAAAAATATGATTATTATGTTGTTTATTTTGTTTTTGAAATGTCTTGATCACCTCATGTGTTCTCATATGCTTTACCATCGGAGATGTGCACAAGTCGATACCCAATCCAAAAAATCATTCAAGTGTAACGAGCACATTTGGGAATACATCGTTACAATGAGACAAGGTATCTGAAAGAAATATGGCGGAATACGGCTATAGTTGGTATGAAACAAGTCGAACATAGATGAAAATGTTGCGTTTTTAAGAATTCAAGTCAGCTTTAAGATGTTGTGTATTCTTAACGTTCTTCTTATTATAATAGTGTTCGGTTAGAATTACCGGTACTGTTTTGTATGGTGTGTCATTAATGCAACTGTAGTCAATGTTGACGTGTTGTTTTTAGTATACGTAACTTGCGATTTAAAATATTATTTATTTAAAGGTTCCAGAGATATTCCAGGCATATGCCAGTCCTTTTACAGCTATGTTCCAGCCATTTTGTGTGGACACATGTAACCAGCATTACCTGGACCGGAAACCCACTGGGAGCCAGTTGACGGGAGTCTGTCGTAAAACGGGGAGTGTCAGGACGCGGTCGTGTGGTATACTGGGATGGATATAGACAATCTATAGTCTTAAAGTGATATTAATTGTAGATAATTTTGTATAAATATGTTGTAAATATTGTTTTTTATTGATTTTATTTATAGATAAAAAAAATTGTAAATAGAAAGAAAATTTTGTTTTTACTGACTGAACAGAGCACAACGGCTGTCGTGACCTTGACGACGGATTTTTTCCGTTATTTCCTGATCATGACAAGGAGCACACGGCGGGTGTGACCGGTCGGCAGGGAATGCTCACTCCTCCATGGCACTTTATCCCAAATCTGATGTTTCGGGGGTTCGTGTTTCCTCTGCTCTTATTTTGTATTGTTTTATGGACTTTGAGATTAAATACTGTTCGTTATCTACATATCCTTCATTCATAAAATGTATTGGAAGCTTAATGATAATGTTTTGTACTTCCTAAATACACTTAAGATAAACAGATCAGCTGAGAAATGCTTAAGAATTTTTCAATCCAATTGTAAAGGCAATTGGTACTGCTGTATTGTTATAATTTGTAGGAATAAAGTCTGAGCCTTATTGATGTGGATGAACTTGTACTATCAAGACAGAGTTGGATTGACGATACCAAAGCGGAGTTCTAGGAATGACTGATTGATTGCATGTTGTTTAGCGTCCCTCTCGGGATTTTTTCAATCATAGGGGGGGGGGGGGGGGGGGGCGCCGTCGCTTGCCGATGGAGAGCTGTTATAATTACTCCTGTGCTCTACGCTTGAGGTCATTGAACAGTGAGGGATCTTTTCAAGACAGCGCCTACTGCGACACGGGTCCTCGGTTTATACGATATCATTCGCAGAGCCGGCGGAATTCAAGGAGGATCTGTTCCAGAACGTCGTGGCGTATTTGCACACTAAAGTCAGCTGATAACTAAGTACTATTAATGGGAAAAATCGTTTACTTATGGTTGACACTGATCGAGTGAAATGTTGTGCTGATGGGAACTGCATTGCTGTGTGACTGATGAATAGGAGAAAAACTGAATTTTGTATTGAAAAAATTATTGCAGATTGTGTATGTAAACAGGGACCAAAATACGTAGTGTATAGGTCCATGATGTAAATTAGTAAAGATCAACCAAGTAACCATCCGTGGATTATCCGGGGTAGTCGATTTGTTTATATTTGCTGAATTTGATTGATGATTGATTGATTTGTTGTTGATGTTGAAGTGGGTCTGCTAATGTTGTGTTGATTTGTGCGGTGACCCCATGAATAATGCCACGACAATACTCACCACATACAAATAAATTATTATTAACTTTTGGTGGTGTTGAATTTTCTCTATATGTATATATTATACTAAAATGTGTGCTATTGTTTTTTGTGTTATTACATTTTGAGTCGAATTCCTGGAAGAATGTAGAATTAAGTTGACCAGTGTGCTTCTGTTTTTGATAGACAAATGCAATGCATGAATCTAAAAAAATCAATGAGTGTAAATATATGGTGGGGAGAAAGTTCTCTCTCTCTCTGTCTCTATCTCTCTCTCTCTCTCTCTCTCTCTCTCTCTCTCTCTCTCTCTCTCTCTCTCTCTCTCTCTCTCTCTCTCTCTCTCTCTCTCTCTCTCTCTCTCTCTCTCTCTCTCTCTCTCTCTCTCTCTCTCTCTCTCTCTTTTTCATATTATACAGTATATTATGAAATAACACCTTAAAGAGAAAAGGGATTCCGGTAGGGGACATGTATTGATTATGTGAAACATATGGAGATAACGAATAGTTTCAAGCTCAAAAGTCCATAAAACAATATAAGATAGGAGCTGACCAAACACAGACCTTCAAAGCATCAGAGGTGGGATCAGGTGCCATGAAAGAGTGAAAATCTCCCGCCGGCCAGTCACACCCGCCGTGTGCTCCTTTTCATGATCGAGAAAAACGGAAAATCCGTCGTCAATTCAGTGTGCAAATAATAGACTCTCAATTCGAATGAAAAACGTCATTGAGAATGATAATTCTCTCGGAATGCCTGTTTAAAAGGTAAATGGTGTATTAAATAAGGTTGCCTTTCAAATATTTACGTTTTTCAATATCCTTTTTTTCTTAGCATAAATTAACGTCAGGTACGATACCTCTACCAAATGGGTAGAGGTATCACACCAATAAATGACCAATCAATATGAACTAAGTCAAATGTAGGTCTATATATATAAAATTGATTTTCCTTTCTTTTGAGACGTTTTTCTATTTTCTTCCAGGCCGTTTTTACAACTTTGGTACCTGTGCCTAATAAAATTTATGTACTTTGTGAACAAATAAAGGTTTTTGACAGGTACTATTTTTTCGGGCATAGGAGGCTACTTCCTGTGGTGCACACGGGATGTTTATAAATACATTGAAAGCACGTGGATTTGAGGGTTGCCTGTTTGCAGGTGGAAAAAGTCAGAAAATGCTGTGTAGGTACCGTGTTTTTTTTGTTTTTTCTTTTGTTGTTGTTGTTTTTTTTTGTGTCAGCTAATGTGACAGGTAATGTTTAACACCCACTGCTTAATATTTTTTCAAGTAAAAAAATACCTTTTTTAAACGATTTTTTTTATTTTATATGGAATTATACAGTGAAAACAATTACCGGTGTGATACCTAGACGTTACCTGATTGGCTATGTAAATATTTTCATTTTAATGTAAAAATATTAATTAAAGAAATAAATGATGAATTGAATCAAATTTATTTTTCTTGAACTAAGAATGCTGAAAACCTTGGATCCACCCCTTGAAATCTTTCTGCCGTAAATTGTCTTGCCAGCATTTGGGGAATATGGGTGACTTTTCAACTTTATACACAACAATTCCCCACGGTAAGTCCAGGGTTTTTTGATATCATTGACAGCTGCTCTTTCAATAGAAATGGAACTCGTAAACTTACTTACCTGGTCAATTGCAAAATTATTTTGTTAAAACACATTCTGATATCATACACAAATATTCTAAAGGTGACATCAAAAAGATGCTTGAGTTTCCGATCAACAATGTCTATATGCTTTTTGGAGACTAGGTCTTCTAACAATCTATTGGAATTTACAAAATAATATTGTTTTATTCACATGAAGCAGAAGTTATGCAAAATGCGTAAGAAGAAAAAAAACACTTGATGTGTTCTTTAACTTAACATTTAGATATATCGAAGACGTATTGTCAATTAATAGCAATGGTAGTTTCCATTCTTGTGTCGATACGATATATCCTGGTGAGCTAGAGATAAAAGATACCACAGAATCTGACACATCTGTTTCATACTTGGATATTTTACTTGAAAAAGATGTTAATGGTAATTTAACAAGCAAGCTCTATGATAAACGTGATGATTTAACTTTTCTATCGTCAATGTTCCCATACTTATGTAGCACACGGCGTTTTTATTTCTCAATTGATTCGATACGCAAGAGCATGCTCTACGTATGAACAATTTCTTAAGCGATGTAAATTATAAAGAAACAAGTTGATGAAACAAGAATATCAGCAGTCTTCTTTAAAGTCATCATTTTATAAATTCTTTCGTAGATACAGTGTACAATGACTTTGTCAGCAGATACAATTTATCATTGAGTCAAATGCTGACTGACATTTTTCATTCTAATTGATAGTCTATTATTTATACTCTGAATTGACAACGGATTTCTCCGCTATTCCCCGATCATGACAAGGAGCACACGGCGGGTGTGGCCGGTCAGCAGGGGATGCTCACTCCTGCATGGCACCTGACTCCACCTCTGATGTTTTGGAGGTCCGTGTTTGCCCTCCTCCTATTTTGTATTATTTTATGGACTTTGATATTGAATACTATTCATTATCTCCATATCTTTTTCATCTATAAAACAAAAATGACAAAACTGTTATACATTTTTAAGATTATTGTTCCTATTTTGCGTTTCCTTTTTTTGATGAGTATGTATTTATTATTTAAACTTATTTTATTTTACTAAACTAACGTTCTCCAACTTCATTTTTGTCTCTTTAATACAAACGACGTAAATAAAGTTGCAAGTTTGATATCTTTCTTTAAAGCAATATGAGCTGCATCTTTGATGACAGATTTTTTTTTTTTTTTTTTGTTGTTTATATTTGCAATGTGAGAACTATTTATTAGCTTTGATTGAATCAAAATTACTTTATTGTCGTCCTGTACAATAATGATTTCTTATATAATACTGCATATTGGTTTTCTACAGAAGTCTTTCATCTGAAATAATAAATGCTTTATTTTAGTCTAATTGCTCAAAAAGGTTTAAATTACAAACACATTTATCATAATTACACAGTTTAAGAGCAATTTAAAATTTTCAAAATTGCAGTTCATATTGCTTTAAGTTGAAAAATTATAAGAAAGTCAATTATGTATTTTCATTCAAAGGAACCATTCTTAAAAAAGGTTAATATTATTCCTTCAATCATTGGACTTAAGTTTCATCAGCCCTCTGCTTACTCATATGAAATGATGCTTGAACCTTAATGCTTTTCCAAAAGAAAGGTATTTTATGAGTAAAATACAAACACTTATAACATAGCTTGTGGGGTAAAATTGGTCAAAAAAGATAATCCAACTTGGTAAATCTACAAGGGAATAAAAGACATTAATGTCATTAAGATTTATCTCACTTAGCAGAGTTTTAATGAACGTTAAATAGAAATGTTATCAAACAAAACTGTGGGTTTAATAGTTAAGACCACTTTTGTTCAAGCTGACATGAACTCTTAAAAAGCCATCATTTTTCATCTTTGTACGACTTACTACATTCCTGTACGCCTTTGTCCGCTATATTTCTTCGATTCCGCCATATTTAATTGAAAATTTTTGGTCACCTGTACCTGCTATATATAGCCTTGTACGATTGCTTCACTAGAGTGATTTTCTAGCCTGACTGTCGACATGTACACATCTCCGATAACAAAGTTTTTAGAAGTCCATAAACTGACCAAATACATGTTTGAAAAGTAAAAATTAAAAAAAAAATTGAACTATATCGAGAATTAAATTATTTTTTAATGCATTTGCTGCAATATAGAAAATAAACTAACACGGAATGCATACATGTACATCAAACACCCATGCAAGTCGATTGATTGATTGATTGATTGTATACTGTTTAACGTCCCTCTCCAGAATATTTCACTGATATGGAGACGTCACCATTGCCGGTGAAGGGCTGCAAATTTGGGCCTATGCTCGGCACTCAGGGCCATTGAGCAGGGAGAGATCTTTATCGTGCCACACCTGCTGTGACACGGGGCCTCCGTTTATACGGTCTCATCCGAAGGACCGCCCCATTTAGTCGCCTTTTACGACAAGCAAGGGGGTACTGAGGACCTATTCTAACCCAGATCCCCACGGGATTCCATGCAAGTCGAGAAAACGCGTCAAAAGCAGTGATAAAAAGATTAACCTGACTACTGCTATCGTTACATAGATGTGCACATGTCGAAAGAATTATCCTATTTTACTTTTATTGAAAAATGCATCTCAGAAGTCATGTAATCCATTGCTAACTCAACAGTAAAAGATGCTTGGACACACGTGGCCCATGCCAATCATTTTATTTGGCCAGGGAAAATATCAAAGGTTGAAAGCTCACTGGGGTTGATTGAAAAAAAAATGGAAGTATTTTTTTCAAGAATTAACATTACTCTTGTCTGTACATGTTGTAAATAAAATTTACGATTAAGTACATGGTTTAACTTCATCAAATTCATAAAAAAAACAAAACAGGTATTATTACGAACCATTCACCTTTTGAAGATATTTTCCCGTGATATGGGGGGGGGGGGGGGGGCGGTGTAATAAAACATGCATAACACTCTCATAAAAATAATGTAAGAAAAACGTCTGAAACAGATTGGATTTCTTTATGATCAATTATCAAATAAATACTGTGTATTGGCTTTATTAGACCTAATATAATTTGATTTAAAGTTATTTATAATTTTATGCACTATAAAAGAAAAAATGAGCACGTTCACATACCCTACGCTCCCCGAAAGTCGAAGTGCTGAAATTCCCAGAAAAAAATAAAGGAATCGTAATTTCCTTGTAATATGCACATCTATACACATTGTGTCCTAAATATATCTGCAAAGTTTGACGAAATTGTGTGCAGCGGTTTATGAGGAGTTGCGCTGACAAATTGCTCACCTCTATATTCAAGATATGGCCAAAATCTAAATGTAAAAGTGCGGAAATTCCCGAAAAATAAAGAATTCGGAATTTCCTGGTGATGTGCAAATCTACACACACATTGTCTCCTATAAATATCTGCAAAACTCTGTACAGTGGTTTCTGAGAAGTTGCGCTGACCAAAAAAAAAAAAGACTGACTGACTGACGGGTCAAAAACATTATACCTCACGCGTGGGGTTAATAAACGAGTTTGATTCTTTGGTACAATGATAATGAAAATAGAATTTAATGTGAATTAAATTTCTAGACATAAATAATTAATGATTATTAGAAAAAGCATATAGGAAGAGAGAGTAAACTCCTCGTGAGAATTAGGTTTTCAAAAATTCTCTTGTCTGTTGTCCAAGTTCGACACATACGTTTGAGAAGGTATTCGAGAAAGTTCCCGATGTTCCCATTCATGTGATTTATATTTCACGTTTATTATATTCCCCGCCTGAAAAGTGGAGGTAATCGTTATGTCCGTTCGTCTGTCTGTTACGCTTTGCGGTAACCATCTCTTATCCGCAAATCCTCTTACACCACTCAGAGAAATTAAATGAAACTTTCAAAGAATCCTAAGTTTATTACATATTACCATTATGCACCTCCTATTTTACTTTTTGATCTGACACGTATGGGTTTAGCGAAATATGGACTTTGCCATTATAACCATATGGGAGGCAGGGGGTATCATTTAGTAAGTTCATTCCTCAGAATACATGTACGTCTAGTTTCTCTTTCAATTTGGGCGTTTGGATTAATTTCCTGTCCAAAGTAAAATTATTATTCAATTTATGAAGTTTCGACATCCCGCCTGAAAAAAATCCTTGATCTGTCCTTAACCATAATAAATGATACAGCACAAAGTGCGTAGGATTTTATACCTATCATTGCCCCAACGGGTGGTTACAGACAGAAAGAGAGAGAGAGAGAGAGAGAGAGAGAGAGAGAGTTCAATATACAAAAGAATAAATAATAATTATCCGTATTCAACCAGTTTTTTCATGATCGAGAAAAACGGAAAATCCGTCGTCAATTCAGTGTGCAAATAATGGACTCTCAATTAGAATGAAAAACGTCATTGAGAATGATAATTCTCTCGGAATGCTTGTTTAAAAGGTAAATTGTGTATTAGCAATATAAGACCGTCCATGTTCATTTAGGTGAATATTTCTAATTGATGCTTTACAGATTTATAAACTCCTTGTACAGAAATCAATTATCCCCATTTCTCAAGAAAAATTGAATCTCCATAGTGGAGAATTGTTGTATATATTCTGAAATATTAAAGCACGTTTGATTGGCTCACTGGACAGTTATATCGGCTAGCCAAATCCCACGTCCCTTTTACAATCACATTTGATTTTTTCTGGGCCTTTCTTTACTTTTTATAAGTTTCTACTATATAAAATCATTTGTCATTCAAAATAGATTGCGTGTTCGATATGCACTATGACCGGTCAATCCAGACATTATATATGGGAGGAGTTTAGATTTATTCATTCACTTTGTATAGTTGGGGTTCTGTTTTAAGTCCGAAAGATCTTAAGTCTTCATTAAACATACTGGTGTCTCAAATCTTCGCGATCTCTGACTGTTATGGTCCCTATAATTAACAAATCTTTTCAATTAATACTAATTGAAAAATGTGATGAAATTCACATAATGCTAATGCTAGGTCTGTGTTTCTAATTCAGAAATAATACACAAGAAATAAAAATAAAAACAAATCTTTGCGTCAAGTAAAAGGACCGTTTCCCTGCTACACTCAATAAAATGACCAAAATACTTCTTACAGAATTACTGTTTATTGCCGCAATATACTTTGTTCATGCTGATAGAAATGCACAGGAAAGTTTTGAATGAATTATTAATTTTATTTTTTTTACTGAAAAATGTTAAAGAAAAACTATATTTTTTAAAAATTCTTTACAGTAGTCAGAGAAACAATATTAAAAAGTTTTGAAATGAATGACAAAAATTATTAGAAAATCTGGAAAACTGATTTAAAGAAGTTTTATATAAGATGAAGAGCAAAAGTATTCAATTATTGGACTACTATATCATTTAAGATATATTTATCCCATGTTTACTCCTTTATCCCATGGAAATGACTCTTTGGGTATTTTTTCATATCACCACTTACTGAGAAATGACAAATTCTCCTGGAGTTTAATTTTCGTTTTTTTAGGTATGAAGAGCCCCACGAATTCATGTTCACCATGAAATGTAAAATGTTATATACATAACTACTCAACAGTTCTTCATCCACGAATTCAAATCCCCACAAACCAAGAAGGATATGGAGATAACGAACAGTATTCAATTTCAAACTCCATAAAAGAATACAAATTTGGAGCAGAGCAAACACGGACCTCCGTAATTTTCTTAAAGTAGTTTTACTCAAACCAGGAAAAATTGACCCCACGAAAAGATGTGATTTTACAGTATATGAGGTATATGAGCCTGGTCTCAGATCAGTAGGTTTATTTCAGTAACCCTATTTCCCTCCATTCTGGATATTTTAAGTCCATTCAGATATATAACAATAATCACTTTAGGCCACAACCTATCATTAAGGATAATTTAGGTCCATTTGCACATTTTCAATGAATTTGAATGCATAACAGATATATATTGGCTGAATACTCAGTATATGTAGACATAATCTTCATTTTTAGTCTCAATATGCAAGAGTGTTATGTGTCCTAATTTTTTACCTTTACCCGTCCTTGAAGAGCTATCCCCCTTTGCTTTTAATCACTGAAATTTATGATTAAAACATTATCTGGTAAAATTATTTTTAATCGTTTTTCTATTCTTAATAATAATATGCATCTTTCCACCAAAGCATTTTTATATTCTTCCTATTTAAATTTTTATTTAAAAAAAAATGCTTTTCCCCATAGATTTCAATGCATTCTTGATTAATAAATTACTCCTCGGGTAATTATATTCTTGAAAATTTCTCCTGGTAAATCCTTTCCTACTCTTAACTGCTTTGAATTAGTTTCAAAGTATTTAATATCGGATGAATATTTAAGGTTAGAAAACTATACCCTTTTATGGATCGCACACCTTAAATATCTATCTGCTAACTTTTTGGTGCTGGATCCACTATGACGTCATAATCACTTTCAACTTTTCCCCCGTTCTTTACCTCTCTAAAAGAATTCGGTAGAAATAAAGTATTTTCAAGGAATTCAATTTTAAATTACATGAAAAGTAGTCCCGATACCTATTTATTAATCTTACATTATTTTAAAGAAGAGGCAATGAACATACAAGTTACAGTTTTCTAAAAGACTGTAGGCAATCTGGCTACATTTTATTTGTCTGATATAGAAAAAAACTCCCATTTTCATAACTTTTTTTAAAAATTTTCATTAAAAATGACAGTTCAAAATATGACTTTTCATCTTGTTTACCTAAGAATTATGCTCCAAAACACTTTATTTGATCAAGCTCAAGTTATACAGCATCGTTGTAGAGATTTATTTTTTGAATTTGATAAATCTGTAGGCATTTTTCACTTACTAGATCTTAAAACTTGATTTTTTTACCCAATGTGTTTGATAGTTGGAATAAAATCACACCATTTATCAAGTAAACTAAATTTTCTGATTTCGTTTTCTTCTGTCATACTCTGGTGGATTCTTTCTAAATCAGCCATAGATGTTTTGGAAAATTTTCTTTCAAGATCTTCTTTGTCATCAAAATACTGAATATGAGGCCAATCATAAAAGTCGCTAAATTGAAGCCAGTACATTTCATCTTCTGGATGATCCTTGAATTCAGAATTTGGATTAAAAGAATTAATGCTAGAAGGATGTTTCTTCATTTTTGTCCAAAGTTCTTTATCGTCTTGACAATACGGTTCACTAGTACTTCGTCGATCAGACCCAAGTCCACCGTTTTCCCACATATATTTCAGACTTGGAAAAAACAAAGGTATACTTAGAGAATAGAGTTCAGTAAACTGAAAAGAATGCACGGCATACGGAAATATTATAATTGTAGGGTAACTCGTCAAATCATATAATGTGTAACGATTGTACTTGTGATGAAGTATTGTTATATTGAAATTTGGTTTTTCAACGGCTTTTGGTATTTTTCCTCCTCTGGCAAACATAACAAGAATTTCTTTTTTCGTTGGTCTATAAGTAGCTTTCTCCGTGTAAAACCATGAAAAACTAGATATTAATTCTAATGATCGAATTCCAGTGTAGTGAAACAGATATTCATAATCATAACGATTATCAGCACCAATTACATGTCTCGATTTTGCACCCTTTTTCTTTTCTGAAAGCTCATGCAACTTTTTATTGAGCTCTTTCCAACTTTTTATATCGCATCGACCCAAATTATACCTATGAGCTGGTAAAAACAAGATGGACTTAGTTTCATTAAATGGCATCCACAACTCGCACATAGATGCTGGAAATGCACAATAGAAGGCATCGGTATTTGTGAATGTTGCATCTCCATGATCATGTTTGATCATCATGACTTAGGAAAAACATACATCTTTTTAATGAAGAAGGTATCTTATAGATTTTAGGTTTCTCTAAATCCCCAACAATTACTAAACACCACGAAGAAAGATATAGAAAACGTCGCACTGCCTCGGATGGTTTAAATATTGTAGTTAAAACTGCCCACTTTTGATTGTCTTCGAAATTTCTATTTCTATCGGTGCTTTCATGTTTAGGAAGATATTTATTTCTGAATTTGAGTTTTTCCGGTGGAAATTCACGTACTTTGAATGCTTTGAATGGCTTTGCAGAGGCTCCAAGAGATATATGGGAGCTGTCCGATTGAACAGAGATTGACGGAAATGATGAAATAGTGTAATGTTGTTGACTGATCAAAGGTTCGTAAATATTTCGAATATATGTCATTGTTGGTTTGTGATGAGATCGAAACAGTGGAAAATAAATGTAATATACAAGGAAAGTCATCACACACAGTGTCAAAAGAATCCATTGCATCACTTTCCTCATCAAAAAAATATATTCTGAAAAAAAGAAATAAATTAAACACAAAAAATCTTTTCTCAAAGCTAATAAACAAACTCTCTATCTCTCCTTTAATCAATCACTGAATTGACTTTATTTCCTGATCATGACAAGGAGAACACGGCGGGTGTGACCGGTCGGTAGGGAATGCTCACTTTTAATCTTGAATAGTGTTCGTTATCTCCATATATTTATCAGTTTTGAGATTAATTTTGCTAAATTATCTTAAGATAGAAGTGAATGAAAGAAAAAGAATAGTTATAATTAACCTTTGTTGACAGTCTGGAGCATGTTTTAACGGGGGTGTAGTTTGACAGAGATCCAATTATGTATGACATTTAAGTAAGATGCTTCGAATGATATACAAAAGATCTACATTGAAAATTAAGAGTCTTTAGAAGATATAACTTTAAAAATTGAAATCTTTGGACTTTTAAATTTATTCCTTCAATTTCGTATTTGTTTCAAACGAAGCATACAATCCTTCTCTATAAAAAAATTCTTTTTTTAAATTCAAAGGTATAATTTCCTTACAAGAATGACATTCCAACCCTTTATGGTGAATAAGTAGAAAATGCATTTTAAATCCACAACTAACTTTTGAATTGACACTACAATTGTTTTCTCAAATAAAAAAAAAATTCCCCAAATGTGAATTATCAATACTATAACTAATTTATCAATACTAACAGTATAAACACAATGCACATACCTTATTTCCGGTTTTCGTGTTAAAAGCGTAACATTCTTAGGATGAAATTTAACTGTTGTTGCGTGAAGTTTGTTTTTATTATACATGAAGCCGTGAATGCTGTATTATGCGCTCGGATCGATAGATCTATGGCGTATATTGTTTTTGTCCTGTTTGTTTGTCTGTTTATCTGTTTGTCTGTTTATCTGTCTGTCTGTCTATTGTCAACTTTAACCTCCGTCATAAATTTTGAACCATGAAAGATAGAGACTTCATATTTGGTAAGCCTACTTCACGAATAAAGCTTTTTTAAATGACATCAAGTTCAATAACCTTGTGACCTTGACTGTGACTTATATGCTAAAAATAGCTTTTTCGAACTTTGCCATTACGTATGAACCATTTAAGATGGAGATTTCATATTTGGTAAGCATATTCCACTAATTAAGCTCTTTCAAATGACACCAATGTTAATGACCTCGTGACCTTGACTGTAACCTATACAATCAAAATAGCTTTTTTGAACGTTCAGCATAACTTTTGAACCAAGAGAGATAGACATTTCATATTTGGTATGCTTCCACATCTTTCAAATGACTCTAAAGTCAATGACATTGACTGTCACTTATATGATTAAAATAGCTCTTTCAAACTTTGTTGCCGCCGGACACATAGTGTTTCACAAACACATCTTGTTTTAAATTCTTTATTTATTTAATGACCTATTTTATTTTACAGGAAAATATTCACTTAATCTGTATAAAAAAACAGGATTTAAATCTTGAGAAACATGCATATCGAAGCTAAATAATTTAAAACAGCGGTGTATCGTTTTGTTTTCTTTTTTTTTTTTTTTTTACTGAGACGCACTACTGGACGAAAAAAGTGCTGAGAATCCCAAATTTTACTGATAATGTTTGATAATTACTGATACGGTGCTGTTCTTGCTGATAAATACTGATATTTACTGTTATTTTTACTGTTGTTGCTGATAATTTTAGTTGTTGCTGATAAATACTGATAATTACTGTCGTCTTTTACTGTGGAGTCTGATAAATACTGATAAATACTGTTGAGGTACTGTCGCTGCTGAGAATTGCTGATAATTACTGTTGAGGTACTGTCGATGCTGAGATTTACTGATAATTACTGTGGTCATTGTTTTTAACCTGGGAATGGATTAAAATAGCCTGAGAAATGATTATTTGTTGTTTTTTTTAAAAGTATTTTAACAAATTCATTTCAGTCAATTACAAAATAAATTATTCTAAATAAAAAAGTCACATTTTATTAATTTGTATTCAGTTTTCATCTATTAATTTCATTATAATTATTTTTAGACCATAATGTTAACATAAGCTTTCATAAATGTTTATGTTTTTCTTTAAATTTCTCCTTACACGTAGATGACATTATCTGAGGAAAATTATTCTGTTGTATTTGCAGTGGTTTTTCTTCCCAAGTACTTTTTTAAAAAGTTTAATTTTTGTTCATAAAGATTTTTAAAAAATCTCATGTCATATTTTTTCTCAAATGTATGTGTACTGTCATCAAAAGCTTTTTGTGGGTATCTATAATACTTCAATACAGTCAATGGTTGTAAATATCAATCTATTTTACTGTGTGGAGAATTGAAAATGCATGAGCATATTAAGTTGAACCCCCCCCCCCTTTTCCAATTACTTTTAAATTAAGCTCTCATTTTAACAAGACAGTATTAAATATTTTTCATAAAATCTAGTCTTGAAGCGTACACTTTGTTATTTTATAGAAGAATGTGACCGGGTTAAATAATTAAATTGAAGCATCTTTAATTATTTTTTTATATATATATATTATGTAAACAGCGCGCTCTAGTTCTCCGATGTCCTCCCTGCGAATTTTATATCGTGTCGCTTTCTAGCTTTCTCTCTCTCTCATCACATGCTCATACACTCTCTTTTAAATTATTTGTTAAAGCTTAAGTATTGTACACTACATGACATAAATCTTATGCAGTGTGATTTTCAGTCAATGAAATGTACGTCTTTCTTTTATAGGCTAATTCTTTTTTCATTGTATACAGTTTTAAGTCTATGGGCATATGGCTACTAATTTTATGCGCCACTCCTTAAACATGTTATAAGCGGTCAGTCAGTTAAAAAACTAAATAAAATAAATCATAACTTGAATTAACTTTTTCCATTAATGCAAACTTTGTGCTTGTTGTTATTGAACATACATATCAACCACGTGTAAAAGTTCTACTTTCGTTTTAGAATCGGGTCAATTATTACATTCTGCCATAGGGATATCGTTACGGCTTGCGTTTTTGTAAAATTAGAATTTTGTGCAGTGATTATAATTTTTTTTTAATTCCATTTTTGTCCGAGACCTTTGTATAAACGAACAGTACATATTTTGCACACTTTTTTTTATTAAAAAGTGAAGTCAATTTCTCGTCTACGTATTTACCGGTCCCAAACAATCGTTAGCCGAGATTCAGAATTGAAAATACATGTGACCACCTCCCCCGGGATATTCTTTTATCTGATAAACAAAATATACTCCCCTGCCTAAATTCCCTTACTTCGCATTTATAGCAACCTACAATCTTTTTTTTGTTTAGTTTCTTATTCACGCATGCCTTTTAGACCTACTGTTATATATAAAATCACCTACATTTTTTATGTTTTTGTGGTCTATGTATACTAAAGTAAAATGGTAAAAAGATTCAAATAAATGATTTCAAATTGATTGAAGAAATATGCGTAAAACTAAAAAATCAAATTAAATACTGAAGCTAGAAGATAGATCTTTGAGAATTGAAATAATAATGAAAATAAGTCTGTACAGCGTACATGATGTACATGAATGTATCTTTTTTTTTTCATTATAGTACCAAAGTGTTCTATTCTAAATATTTTTTCTATCAATTCTATTCGTCATCAAATTCAATATTATGGATTTTTTTTTTCGTACGACCATAAACTTTAAGATTGTTCCAAAGTAGCGAGTACATGTACAGTGTAGGTAGTTTGTTTATTGAAAACACCGGTAGCCGCAGACGAAGAACAATAGGTAATTAGTGCCCATTGTTACGCTGACCACTACAATTTGCATGGACTATACAAGTTGTACCCCGTTCTACCACGGGGCTGAAGACATGTACACAATACAGCCAAATCACAGGTCGATCACCGATTTCTGATCAATTGAAATCAAGTTAAAGGTGTTTTCCTTTCAACTTTTTACCATGCAAAATTAAAATCGATCAATTTGATCATATACTAATAGTAACATATTAAATTAAGTTTCATTTCAGTTCTTATTTCCCATTCCATACAATCAAATAAAAAAAATAAATGAGATTTCTAAACTGATTAAATAAAAACTGATTTTGTATTTAAATTTTAAGAGACAAACTAAACACATGTACCTTTGTTTATATACAAGGGATTCTTAACCTCTAATTTTTAATCAGCTCGCCCCATTTGCCGGTTGCACATGCATACAGTGTGTACTTGTACTTATGTACATGTGGAGGAGTTTAATTCTTGGACGATCTACAAACGTCTACATAACATTAAAATAAATGAATGAATAAATAAATAATTAATTAAAATCAGTGCCCACAGATTGAACGTATTCAAACCTGTTTTCACCTTTTAGGTACTTTTTAAAAGGGCTAATTTTCGAGCAAATTTTCAAATATTTCGACGAAAAGAGACCAGAAAACTGAACATTTAACAAGATAAATATAATTGTTTTCGAGGAAAAAAGGCCTTCAAAAACAAAATGCTGTCCAAACTCGACCAGTTGACCTTGTGAAAACGGAACAAATCCAACTTTTCTAACCTGCAGGAAACTTTTTTAATCCCGATTTTTTCCCCATCCATTAAGAACTTTTTTCTTATTATTGAAAAAAAAAGATCACCGATCTCCCTACATAATTTTCTTGGAGTCGGGAAAGGCGGCGATGGATCTTTTTTAAGATAGCATAATTTTCTTTTTATTTACAGTTTATTTTTCAATAAGATCTTATGCAAAAGTAAAATTTCCTTTTTTTCTGCAGCTATTTTTTTTTGTATTAATTCTATTTCTATATATTCATTCTATTAATAATTCATTTGATTATTGTCAAAATTTTCACAAAGTTAACGTAATGTAGAAATTGAGATCAGCATACATACATACAGTCATGTAATTTTGCCACAAGCAGAACATTTAAAAAAAATATATGAAAATTTTGCCATGACAATTCAAGTAAAAGAAAGTAATAATTGATGGTTTTTATAGCCCTCTGTTTTATTTTAAACCAATTACCAGGTTAAAAACAGTGACCACAGTAATTATCAGTAAATCTCAGCATCGACAGTACCTCGACAGTAATTATCAGCAATTCTCAGCAACGACAGTACCTCAACAGTATTTATCAGTATTTATCAGGCTCAACAGTAAAAGGCAACAGTAATTATCAGTATTTATCAGAAACAACAAAAAATATCAGCAACAACAGTAATAATAACAGTAAATATCAGTATTTATCAGCAACAACAGCACAGTATCAGTAATTATCAAACTTTATCAGTAAAATTTGGGATTCTCAGCACTTTTTTCGTCCAGTAGTGACGTTAAATGAAAAATACACAAACTGTGATGTAATTGCCCAATTTTGTCAAGCAATAGCAATGGTGTTAAAGATTAACCCATCAAAATTCAATACGGTCAAAAAGTATCAATATTGTCTATAATTCTCTGTATTTTGCTGTGTAGTTATTTACCTGCTTTCATAGAAAAAAAATTACCATTAAGAATTTAAGTATATA
>PRKT01000999.1:26776-44290 GCA_003671525.1 Saccostrea glomerata
CTTTTTTTTTTTTTTTTTTTTTTTTGTGTGTGTGTGTTTGTTTGTTTTTTTTTAGATTTTTACTTATAAAGTCAAACAATCGCTTCAGGATGCTACTTACAAAGATACATTACGGGTTCCAGTAAATGTTCAATCAAGCCTCTTTCTTTACTTCTCACTAAGATATTAACAGCAGTGAAGGAGAAACTCCAAGAGTACTGTGCATTAAAATATTCAAGACGTGGTGTGAATCAGACTTGGAAAATTTAAAATTCCAACGAACTTCTGGACAATCTAAAATCAAAGGATTTTACTAAAATCAATAGCTTAAAAACTTACAAATTTTCAACTTTATACATAACCATTCCGCATAAATCAAAGTCCAGGCTTTTAGATATCATCGACAGCTGCTTTTTCAATAAAAATGGAACTCGTAAATTTACTTTTCATTGATCATTTGCAAAATTATTTTGTTAAAACAGATTCTTATTGCACACACAAGTACTCTGAAATTGACATCAAAAAAGATACTTTAGTTTCTGATTGACAACATCTTTGTGGTTTCTGGAAACCAGGTCTTCCAACAATCAATTGGAATCCTCATAGGTATCAATTGCGATCAATTATTACTTTATTAGTAGACCTACTTTTGTATTTCTGCAAAACCTTATGCGTGAAAAGAAGAAAACACTTGCTGTGTCCTTAAACTCGACATTTAGATATATCGACGACGTGCTCTCAATTATATATTAACAATGGTAATTTTCATTCCTATGTCGATATGATATATCTTAATGAGCTTGAGATAAAAGATAACACAGAGTCTGATATACTGTTTCCTACTTCGATATTTTACTTGAAAAGGACATTAATGGTAATCTAACAACCAAGCTATTTGATAAACGTGATGAGTTTAACTTTTCTATCGTCAACTTCTCTTACTTATACAGCAATATACTTTCATCACCTGCAGAATTGATCGTTCTCAGTTGATTAGATACGCAAGAACATGCTCTACGTATGAACAATTTTTGAAACAGCGTTTTATTAACAAACAAGTAGATGAAACAAAAATGTCAACAGCATCGTTTCAAGTAAATATTTTGTGAGTTCTATGGTGGTTACAATGACCTTGTTTTCAAATACAATTTATGTTTGAGTCAAATGCTGACTAATGTTTATCATACTTATTGTTAGTCCATTATTTATACACTGAATAGACGACGGATTTTTCCGTTATGTCCCGATCATGACAAGGAGCAAGCGACAGGGGACGCTCACTCCTCCATGGCACCTGATCCTACCTCTGATGTTTTGGAGGACCGTGAGTGCTCCGCTCCTATTTTATATTGTTTAACGGACTTTTTTTATCTCAAATACTGCTTGTTATCTCCATATATTTCACTGAACATAGTGATTTATATTATAAACATTGAACTTCTCAGTGTTCATATGACTTTTTAAAAGTTATATATAATGAAGGCATTCAATGAATAATTTCTTTAACTTATGGTTAATAATGCATGTTGCGTTAATTTCACGAGAGTATCTCTTTAGTCTTTAAAGCAAAGTATCAAGGACATGATGTACACTCTTAATAAAACTTCACATAAAAAGATCTCTAATTACTGCTAGATAGCCTCTTCTCATGATCGATGTATCCCTTTATAGGCGGTAGACATATCTAATGCAACATCTACTTCGACCTGTCGGCAGGGGAAGTTTTCTCCTTCATGGCACATGATCATACCTCTACTGTTTAAGAGGTCCGTGTTTGCTCTGATCTAAATTGTGTGAATGGACTTTTAAGCTTAAATACTCAAAAGTTTTACCTCTTTTCTTCTATGAAGTTTTCCCCTTTAAATATTTTTTAATAAAAAAAATTGATATAACGAAGAGTCATAATAGATTCCGTAAAACTCATGAACGTCAATAGTTTTAGCATTCATAAAATGTAATAATATGATAACTATCATTTCCGCAAAATTTAAGGTTTTAATGTGCTTTGTTTTGTGTTTTTTTTTTTATTTATAAGCTTAACTTTTCACATCAGGTTTGCTCAAGATAGAAAGGACTTACCAGTCATTATTCATTATAAATAAATCTAAAATTAAAATTTAACCTTCATAAAAGGTCAAGCATGCAAAGACTTTTTAAAGTGTCACCTCCTAAGATCTAGTCTAGATAAGACTTTTGACAAATAGGCCATAAAAAGCGATAGTAAACCACCGTGTCGTAAATTCTTAATGGAGAGATAAGGGTATACAATTATTAATCCTACATGTCAATTTTAAGTGAGACATTACTAGGTAAAATTTCATATCTTTAAACTCCTACACATAAAAAATCGAGGCAAATAGCATTTTAAGTTGAATATCATTTTTTTTATTCATTCAGTCACACTATAGCAATTTAGTTGGGAAAGGGTTTTATATATCGTTTGAAAAATACTGTAAATTTTATTACATTACAATATATTTGGAAAGAATTTCGTTTGTCGAAATAATCTTAATTCAATACATATTTTCGTTGGTTTATAATGCTTAATGACAATATATTTCTGAAATTAGAGAACCCTTTAATTTACTAGATCTACACCTTAATTAAGTTGACAAGACTATCTTGTGCATTGAACTTACAATGTATAAAACTAATACTGTAATAATGAGAATTGTATGTAATCATTTTGAAGGAATGCAATCTTCAGAAATCTTCAGTTGCAAACAAAATTGTGTAATATCTTGATGAAATGTGTCTAAGTCAAAGATGAACGTGTTGTAGATCTTGTGTACATTTTGTGATATCTATAATGATATTATGTGCATTCCCTTTGATAATTATTTATTACTTATATTCTCAGTGTTTGATTACAATTTTTCTATTCAATATGATCTTTTTGAATTAAGAGTACGATTTTTTGATAAAGATTTTTCAATCTGAAAGTAAACCCAAACAGTCATTTAATGATTTAATCCCATGTAAGTGTAAAAAGGTCAAGAATATTAGTATCGGTAAATAGCCTCTCTCTCATTAGTTAAAGGCGAAAGCTATAGATTTTAATCACTTTTTGTAATTAATATGGGATGTTCGTCATCATAATAAAGATTGAAAACATTGTGACAAAGACTTCTGAAAAATATTTTCAAAGGTTGGGTGGAAAATTGACAAAAACATAGAGTTCATTTGCTATTTTTTTTTAATGTTGAGTTATCTTTTATTTCAATTGATTAAAAAAGAAATCATTCTTGAGAAATACCGGTATTGCTTATATATTGTTCAGTTAATATAATAAAGTCTAGAAACGACAATATTTGAAGAGGTACAGTGTATTTTTGTGATTTTTCATATTTTCTTCTTGATAATGTAACCAAGCGGAGATGAAGAACGCAGGTTCAGTTTGATAAATTTATTTGGAATGAAAAAACAATGGCAGATCTTTCAAGTGGTGACAACGGGCAGCTGGTAATAGGTAAGTTAAATTTCCCGCACTGACAGGGATGGGCCCATGCCTCAGTATATATAGCAGAAAAACCGGTTAAACAAGGGGGTACAAATTTACTGGCCAATGAGATTTTGTGAGTAGAATTCATGAATGGAGACTACTATCAAATATGGCATATAGTAAATTATGGCTCACTAAATCATTCAATAAAGATGAAAAAATTATTTTAAATAAATATGACTCCGCCACAATAAGTACCCTAAAAATAACTGAAAATGTGTCGTCGCAGTATGAAATTACCATACCAAGTTTCACAGTTTGTACCAGATTTGAAAACAAGGAAACATTTCATGAGCTTTTAACTGATTGATAAGCAAGTACTAATCTATCATTTTGAAAAGTTTGAAAATCTTGTAACAAGGACTTTTCCGACATAGGTTCTACCTTACTATACAAAGGAAACGAACGACAAACATGATTTGATTAACAAATACTTATGAATTATTCATTATATCCCAGAGGCATTATTAATGAATTCACAGGGATTCTAAATCTGTCCGTTGTAGACGTCAATTCCTTATTAAAGTGTTCTCTATTGCATCCCTTTACTGTAAATCTACACCTATCTGATAAGGTATATGAATTGCACTAGAATACATATATATTTAACAATTTTATGAGGTTGGAAATAGTCCAACACACGATGAGTTATCCTTCTTTTTGAAGAATTTGAAGACGATTTTCAACATCGGGGTCGTTTTAAGAACCTTTTTGATGAAATCAACCACTCTGTTTTATTTACGTTTTCTACATGTCCGTCAGATAGCGCATAATTCATTTTTTGTAAAAAGCATTACTACAAATTACTCAGTCCATTAGGTGCAGTAAAGAAAACACTCAAATTTTCAACTTGGAATTCGTGGAGCTGCGTTGTTCATGTAATTGAAAGAAAGATAAAAAAAATTGTAAAATTTATACTTCTTATGTTTTAAAAGTATATTTAATATTCTCGCCAACTGTGTTTTTCACTTTCTATTTGATTGTAAATATTCGGACGTCTGGTAAAACAATTCAAATGTGCATAGTCAGATTTAAAGTCAATATTTTGTCAAATTTTCTGTATAATATCATGACTTATTTATGGATGTGTCAATCAAACTCGTCCAAAAAATTGAAGTTTCAAAAACTTTTATATGAAATAAGATTTTTATGATATTTTCGTGTGAAATCCTTTTGTAATGTATAAGTGGTGATATTATATACAGAAAATTTGAGAAAGTACTAACTTCATTACATCTGTGTATATGCAATTTAAACCAGTTGTATACATATGTACAATTATTGCTGTTTTTTAAGGTCAACACTCATGACTAAGCTTCCTGAGTTCAATGTTCTCGAGATCAAAGGGACGGCTGAATATTTTACGAAGGTGGTTTAATCATCGTATTGAGTGAAAAAAGCTATAAATTATCTTTAATATTTATGATTCAATAATCAACTCATAACACAGTGTATGCTATTTTACTTGTTTATTTTCTCTGAGGTCTTAACTAAATGCATTTTTATCGAAGTAAGATTAAATCAACATCACCAGTTGTAATTATTTTGGTTTTTTTAACAATATCAAAAGAAATAGGATTAAGCTCTTCTAAAGAATGTACATATGTATCTTAAAGTTGTTGGTGTGAAAAAAAGAGAGCTAAAACATCTTTGAAGATCGCCAGTAAAACTGATTATTTAACTTCAAATTTAAATTAATAGATGCGGTAGGTTAGGGGTCGAATATTGTGCGGGATTAAATTTTCACTACTTTCAGTCTAATTAAAAATGAAAATTTACGTACTCCAAAGTACTCTGGGTCTCGATTCCAAATTATATTCCCTTATTTTATATTATCCTGAATGGAAGTAGGAAGGAACTAAAAAAGCTTTAAAAATCAACTTGTATCACTTCAGAATTTCCCGATCTATTTTAGAGCATTGTGCAGAAAAAAATCCTTATTTTCATCTTGAACTGCTGTTGAAAGTCACATGCAGGTAAATATAATGCAGCATTTTTCTATATTGTTGGATCCCAGCTTATCAGACCGATAGAAATTAATCAAAGATATAATTAAAAAAAATGTTTATGTCTCTAGAACCTTAATTTTTTGTCAAAAATTCTCCCGAAGTACGGAACAGCATTATTGATCATTTTTCTTTACAAAAGGAAGGGAAATGTAAAGGTACTTTGAATAATTTGGAATTTTTTAAGTCCTATGGTCAATACAATGAACTTATAACTAAATTTATCATTGAGTCAAATGCTGAATGACGTTTTCCAAAATAGTTATCAGGAAATTATTTAAAAACTCAATTTACTTTTCCGCAGTTTCCCGATCATGCCAGGAAACACACGATGGATGTGACAAGTCGGCAGGGGATACTTATTTCTCCATTGCACCTGATCCCAACTCTGTTGTTTTCGAGGTCCGTGTGTGCTCTGCTCCTATTTTGTATTGTCTTATGGACTTTTGAGCTTGAGTACTGTTCGTTATCTCCATATGTTTCATGTGAATATTTTTGTAATTTAAGAGTTTATATTTATATTTTATAAAATGATATGCAATATATCCTCTATTGTTCCTGTTGGTTTTAAAAAATCAAAGTTACAGAACACCGTAATTTAGTAATTATTCAGATAGTACTCTTAAAAAATGTTCAAATCTAGAATGATAATAAAATAATCATCATCATATAATCTTTTTACTACTTGGCTAATTCAATAATATCTTAATACCTAATCCTGTGTCTTGAAAAAAACTTACATTTCATCATGTAAAGTATAGAAAGGAATATACTAAATGTTTTTCGTACAAGACACTTAGATAAAATTGAACAAAATTCGTCACAACTTCAATTTCTCAATAATGTTCACAGAAATCTGATTCCACTCCTAGCAAGATATCTTAAAAGTTGATTTTTTACCCATTGCGTTTGATATTTGGAATAATTTCACACCATTTATCGAGTAAACTAAATTTTCTGATTTCGTTTTCTTCTGTCATTCTCTTATGGATTCTTTTCAAATCAGCCCCAGATGTTTTGGAAATTTTTCTTTCAAGATCTTCTTTGTCATCAAAATACTGAATATGAGGCCAATCATAAAAGTCACTAAATTGAAGCCAGTACATTTCATCTTCTGGATTATCTTTGAATTCAGAATTGGGATTAAAAGAATGAAAGCTAGAGGGATGTTTCTTCATTTTTGTCCAAAGTTCTTTATCATCTTGACAATATGGTTCACTAGTACTTGTTCGATCAGACCCAAGTCCACCGTTTTCCCACATATATTTCAGACTCGGAAAAAACAATGGTATATTTAAAGAATAGAGTTCAGTAATCTTAAAAGAATGCAAGGCATACGGAAAAAAGATAATAGCTGGGTAACTCGTCAAATCATTTAATGTGTAATGATTGTACTTGTGATGAAGTATTGTTATATTGAAATTTGTTTTTTCAATGGCTTTTGGTGTTTTTCCCCCTCTGACAAACATAACTAGAATATCTTTTTCTGTTGGTCTATAAGTAGCTTTCTCCGTGTAAAATCCTGAAAAACTAGATATCAATTTTAATGATCGAATTCCAGTGTAGTGATACAAATACTCTTAATCATATCGATTGTTGGCACCAATTACATGTCTCGATATTCCACCCTTTTTCTCTTTTGCAAGCTCTTGCAACTTTTTATTGAGCTTTACCCAACTTCTTACGTCACATCGACCCAAATTATACCTATGAGCTGGTAAAAACAAAATAGACTTAGTTTCATTAAATGGCATCCACAACTCACACATAGATGCTGGAAATGCACAAAAGAAAGCATCTGTATTTGCGAATGTGCTATCTCCTCTATAAAATACAGCATTTTCTCTTACACTATCGTCTGATAAAGGTGTTGAGTGAGTCGTATATTTCTTTAATTCGGGTGATAGATTTCTGTAGATGCTTATGCCAGAGCTTGTAAAAACTTCGGGATATGGTGATTTGTTTCCTTTGATTCCAACAATATAAACCCTTTGATTCAGTCTAGACAGTAAAGACGGTACATCAATTCGTGTTCCATCATGCAAATCAGACGTCCAAAACGTAGCGGTAATATTGTTTCTATTCAGCTCTACACAATTTTTCGGCAATCCTCCTGGTCTCGACAAAATGGATGATCCAATGTCCATTTTAAAGACAGGCGATGACATTGTGGAAGTTCTTCTGTCTCTTTGTCCTAAGTCATAACCAGCAGAAACAATAGATTCTAACCATAACTGAATATTCTTGACATCATCTGCCTCAATAAAACCCCATTCGAAAAGCGTTACATATAGGTCTTCCATTAAGTCTTCTAAGGAACGCTTTTCGTCATCATTCACTTTAGTAATATTTATTTTCCACGATTCCAGAGTAGAAACAAAGGCAGTAGTTTGTGTATAAATAGGAATTTCTGATTGAAAGTCACCCAAATAATTATGAACATTTCGATCTTGATCTACGAGAGGCCTTGGCAAGAATCCAACATGAAGTCCCCGTAGAGGAAGAAGGACCTGGGCAATGTAGCTCCTCCAAATATCAGATACTCGGCCATGCACTGTTACTGGAAGATATAGACAAAAGAATGCTTTTTGGAAGTGTAAGGTAGCCTGAGCATTCAACGGAGAATAAAGTCCATTTGGTAAAATAAGGGTGGTGTTTATTTTTGAATATGCTTTGTTGAAATAGAATGGTGTATATTCTGTCAGCCTGTAGATTGCATCTACATCTGGTTGATGATCGGCAATCGACTGCAAAATTCCAATTTTCTCTTTTTCAAAAGTTTCCTTCACAAATTTAAAGTTTTCTTTTTTCGACGGCATAATCTTTTCTAAAGGAAAACCCCTTGGCCATATTTTTAAGTCCCTTGATCCCAGATAGTTGTAAGGGTTAAAAAATAATGTTCCTTTATTTCTTTCAACTAAAGATACAGGTATTTCTGATTTTGTAAATGTGTCTATCCATTGGTTTGGTTGTATTGTTGCGTTCTCTAACCAAAATTTTAGCATGTTATCGTCGTCAAAATCCCAAATGAACTGTGCTCCTTGGGATATTGCATATAAATATCCAATATTTTTTCTACTAAAACTGTTCCAAGGTAGATTATTTATAAAGTTTGATCTTATTTTCATTTGATCCGCATGACTAAGGAAAACCATACATCTTTTTAAAGAAGATGGTATATTATAATTTTTAGGTTTGTCTAAGTCCCCAACAATTACTAAACACCACGAAGAAAGATAAAGAAAACGTCGCACTGCCTCGGACGGTTTAAATATTGTAGTCAAAACTGCCCATTTCTGATTGTCTTTGAAGTTTCTATTTCTATCGGTGATTTCACGTTTAGGAAGATATTTATTTTTGAATTTGAGTTTTTCTGGTGGAAATTCACGTACTTTGAATGCTTTGAATGGCACTGCAGATGCTCCAAGAGATATATGGGAGCTGTCCGAATGACCTGAGATTGACGGAAATGATGAAATAGTGTTATATCGTTGATTGGTCAAAGGTTCGTAAAAATTTCGAATATATGTCATTGTTGGTTTATGATGAGATCGAAACAGTGGAAAATAAATGAAATGAACAAGAAAACTCATCACACACAGTGTTAAAAGAATCCAATGCATTAATTTCTTCATCAGGAAAATATTTTCTGAAAAATATTAATAGAGATAAATTTAACATAAAAGTCCTTTTCTAAAAGCAAAAATATTTTAAGAGAAAAATGCATCATATGATTCATATGATTCAAAGTCAATGCTTTTTTAAAAGAGCTATAGACTTCTAATACTCAGTATATGATTCCTACTTCTCAACGCACTACTTCATGGATATATAATGTATTGTTCAATCTGTTCTTTAAAATCACCGACAGAATAAGAAAAAAACTGTTTTTTAAATCTTATTTCTTTTGATAAAACGGCAATTGTTTTCCTTACTTACTTTTACAACCATTTTTATGATACTGAAGTATGCTAGGTAAAGTGGAGTGTGAAAAGGTCACATAAAATCTTACGGACTTTGAAAAACATAATTATCTAACTGTTTCCTTACATGAAGTAGTAGTGAGTAAAAAAGAAACACCATCACGTTTAAAAAAGTTCGACCCTTTGCATAGTGCAAAATACCTCTTCACGTTTACTTCGTTACATTGTAGATTTGCAATATAGAGATATTGAATAGAAGAACTATATACGCTAACTCTTGATTCCCTTCCCGTCTACATTCAACAACTATTTAATTCAATATTAATTGCAATTTGGTATAAAATCTTTGTTAAACACCAAGAACAGTTCAATGGTAATTGATTAATTATACATGTATTATTAATACTAATGCTTAATAGTAAATTATTCCAAATTCCTGCCCTAGACATAAGGGGGTAAGGATTTATTTCACTGAACTCGTGCTTTAAAATATCACCATATATTGAGATATTCTTGTATATGATTACAATGTTTCTTAAATTTTTCTTTTTTTGTTTCAAAATACAATGTTGTAGTTGTATACCACTTGGAAATTGTTTTAAAAACAAGCAATTTTGTGGTTTTTATCATATAAAACTATGGCCCCTCTCCTGGTAAAAAGCAAAAAGCTTTGGTGTGAATTATTGAATTGACAGTCTATAATACCCGTAAAAAGGATTTTTTTTTCACAGGCGGGTGGAGGGGGTTAGGGTATATTTTAAAGAAAAATACGTTTTCTGTTAATTTCTATAGTGAAAACACTTTTACCAATATTTTAGAGTTATCTCTCATTGTTTTGCTAAATGAGAAATACATGTAATTTATAAAAACCCATATACGAGGGTTGTTCGAAAATTATTGAGACATTGTGTGTATTTTGCTTTCTAATGAACGTCTTTCGGTGAAATTTTGCATATACGTTTGACATACACTTATGAATTTATAAAAGCAAAACATATTTTACAAATATTGAATACTTTCTGTACAATGTTACATGAATGCATCAATAGTAGGGGTACCTGGAGCAGACACGAAATCAGATATTGAAAATATGTAACACAAACATTTTAACTCTTCGTAAAATAAGGAGCGAAAATAATTCAGTTTATGTCTATAATTTTTCAGCTTTATTTCAAATTCTTGTTGTGCAACTTTATTAGAATTTTGATCACAAATGCGGAGATGATTAAAAAATTAAGCGCGGTAAAGAAATCTGCAAGAACGAAGAAAATGGATTTTGACGTCAAGGGCGGAGCAGCAAGCATATCTATAATTGTGTGTATCGCAATGTAGAACTCTTTTCCAGACAGGACGGCCTGCTAAAACAATAACAAGGAGAAAAACAAATGTGTTGGGTTTTTTTTTCATTGATATACATTTTCTTTTTTTAATTAATTCAACCAGAGTAAAACCAAAAGCACCGGACAACAATCAGTTTTACATACGATATTAATATCGTTACGGTATTTTTATCGTTGACCCGCGTTGCATAAATCGGCACTGCATGCTTCTAAGTCATCCTTTCCAACAAGTGAAAATTTTACACTGGGATAGCAATCCATACATTTTAAAGAATAGGTTGAGAAAAGAGACTGTTTGATTTTTGTAAAGTTGTATGTAATAACAAAGAAGGAAAATTATTAAACACTTCGCGATCGTTTTACATGCGAAACCATCTCCGGCTGACGTGACGTTAAATGACGTAGCGATGCTGCTCCGGGTCGATAGAAATATGCATGTTTATCATTTCACCGAAACTTTTCTTATTATAGTAGGAATTAGAAATTTTGCATAATTGTTTAATTTGTTCTTTATAAAATGTTGATGAATTTTCATGAAATTATCTCCGTCCTTTATGGAGTAAATGTAATTGTCTCAATAATTTCCGAACAGTCCTCGTAAATATCATTAATAAGAAGGTTGTTCAAAAAGTTCGTGACTTCTGTCATATCTTTTTATATAACTCTATATGCTAACCAAATTTGGTAGAGATATTTAAGCAATTAATTCAAATGATTTGTATTCAAAAAATTATAAATAATGATTTGTGTCAAACCTATCCAGAATTTAAAACTGCAAAAATCGGATCTAGGAGCAGATCAAAATAAAGTAATTCACAAACAACACTCGAAATAAATATGGCAATGTCTGCAGTCATATTTTCTTTAAAAAGGAGTTAAAAAAGAAAAAGAAATCTTAAGTTTTGAATGAAGAACTGAAACATTAATTCATATTTCAAATTATGACTTAATATTTCTATTCGAATTAATTCTTTGAACTTTTGAATTAAGAACTGAAACATTGATTCATAGCCCAAATTATGACTTAATAATTTTATCCGTTGAAAAGAAATCAATTTGGGAATATAGGTAGTCCTTATTGAAAGCGACAAACATGATGACGTTGTTGAACGTCACACAGCAGCAGATAACAACGCAACTTAATCGGAAAAACCTGAATAACCTTTAAAAATGTTAAAGGAATAAAAAATTATGTCACAAATAATTTGACCGTTCACGGTAGCCTAGTGGTAGAGCGTTCGCTTCGTGATCGGGAGGTCCGGGTTCGATTCTCGTTCCCGGCGCCGCGTCAAACCTAAGACGTAAAAATAGGTAGTGACTGTTGCTTCGCCAAGCGCTCGGCATCAGAAGTGAAAGTCACGGGTCTTTCGGATATGACCTTAAAAACGTAGGTCCCGTGTCACGGTAGGCGCTGGCACGATAAAGAACCCTCACTGCTCAATGGCCCTGAGTGCCGAGTATAGGTCTAAATTTGAAGCCCTTCACCGGCATACGGTGACGTCTCCATATGAGTGAAAAATTCTCAAGAGGGACGTTAAACAATATACAATCAATCAATCAATCACAAATAATTTGTGCATGTGTTAATAAAAGGAACAGACGGCATGTGAGTGACAGAAACTCTGTATCAGACCAAAACACTCTGTGACGAAACAGTTTATGTTATAAATCTGATCCCAAACTTTTAAACATTTGTAAGTCATGGAAAGACAAAGCACTTTCGGATTGCTGATCTTGTAAAAGCACAGCTAAAAATGTTAAAGGAATAAAAATTATGTCACAAATAAGTTGTGCATGTGTTAATAAAGGGTACAGACGACATGTGAGTGACAGAAACTCTGTATCAGACGAGTACATTATGTGACGAAACAGTTTATCTTATACAATCTGATCCAAAACTTTTAAACATTTGTACGTCATGGAAAGGCAAAGCACTTTCGGGTTGCTTATCTTGTAAAAGCACAGCTAAGTTGTAAAAAAAATTGAAAATGGACAAACGAAACTATACAACGAGAACAATTGTCAGAAAAAAAAAAACGAATTTCAAGTGCTAGAAATAAGGTTTTTCGTAATTGCTTATTAAACTAAACTTTTAAGAGATTCCTGACGCTATGCTTTTGACGTCACATCGTCGTTATGTATGCTTCGCGGTTACAAAACATTTTGATTTTAAATTGAAGTAAGTTGATTTTTATTTAATCGAATGAAACGAAACTTCACACATCAGCAAAACAAATATTATTTTACACAGGATATTAAACTTATTCTAAATTTCTCGAAAGTAGTGTAAGGGAGATTAAGATTGTCCAACTTTTCGAACAACCTACGTTTATTAAAAATCGTTCGAATATCTCAACTTTTAAAATTTGACTTGGACGTAGGCTAGAGAATATTATTATCGTTCGCAGTTCTTTAGCACAAAATTAGTACAAGATGCATGTCTAACAATTGGAAAGAGTGAAGTCAATGAAAATACGACTCAGTGTTATGCCATACTTTCTTATTAAGTTATACGTCTATAGAATTTTCAAAATGATGACTGAAAGAAGGTTGTTTAAATCCAATTACTCACGTGTGGATACCCTGCCTCGATTTAAAAATTAAAACATATTCAGAAAATGCTTCAAAGAACAGCTTTTCAGTAGCATATAAGTTAAGACATACAATTATCCTATGCGTGTTATACAGGTGATTATGGACTATTTCTAAATAAATGACTAAAGGAAGTTGAAGATGGAACAACGGAAATAGTCTGATTCAGCTGTTAGGTGACCTTTATATTCTATAGTCATTAATACATCTAAGTATGAAGCAGTTTATGACAGACGTTGCGATGTCTTTTATTTCAACTTCATAATTCGAGTGAACGTATAAATGGATCTTACTATTGTTAATTTGAATAAATGCCGTCGGTATATCTGAATGTGGAATTAATGTCCAAGGCATATGTTATCTTTTTCTCATATTGAAATTTTAAAAATTTATTGAACAAATAAGAACGATTCGGCTAAAAAGGGGTACAATTAGTGTCCTTTGGATTTCTAATCGGATTTCTAACGGTTTGTAAGAAAACAAGATGGAACTGTCGTATTTCTACAAAAATAAACAAGCTCAATTGTATATTATAGTTGTCTTTGAGAATCTTTTTTTAGTCAATGTAAATACCTGTTTCATTGCTCCTCTATCTGCTTTAATTACAAATCTGATGACTGATCTTGAAATGTATGAATCCGTGATTAAAATGACTGAAATCTATAATAAGTGAAGACTTTGCCATTGACACAAAATCCCTCTTCTGATGCTTAAGAGGCCTGACTTTGCTTTTTTTCCTCTTTTGTATTGTTTAAATCAACTTTTGAGCTTGAATACTGTTCGTTATCTCTATGTACTCGAATAAAAACAACAGATATACATTTAAAAAATAAATTGATTTAACGAAGGACAATAACTTTTAAGAAGCTATCAATCTCAATGATTTTTTGTATAATCTTAATTTGTGTATCAGCTAAATCTTAGTTAGTTACCGGGTATTCAATTGTTTCACATAATCATGACAAGGGGCACAGTGCTAGTGTGACCGGTCAGCATGGAATGCTCACGCCTACGTAGCATCAGATCCCACTTCAAATATTTTGGAGATTTGTGATTGTTCTGCTCAAAATTTGTATTTTTTTCAATAAATGGGCTTTTGACCTTGAAATCTTTAGTAATCTCCATATATTCCATGATAACTTTTCAAATTATTTTTATTCTGATTAAAGCAATGTATTCTGACATTTTAAGAAACAAATCAGATATTTAAAAAATGTACTCAGCAATAAACATAAATTTGTAATAAATAATTTGACGAATGTTTAGGTTCAAGTAACATTCAATCACTATATTGTCTAAACTGTTAACTCATTTCTAACTAAATTTTATGATAGACGCAATGGTTTCAAATTTCATCTTCTCTTTTTAGTACAGTTAAAAACCTCTATAGCATAAAAATATGGGTTTTTTATCTCCCATTTGCTTTGTCGTGATAAAAGGGGTAAAAGGAAAATCGTTGATATTAAAGTTGATGAAATAATAATATCAACAGTGTTGTTTAATGTTTGAATATTAACAGTCTTCTTTTCAAAGTTCTTGCTTATCCGTGTACCTGAGCAAAGTTCTGATGTTTTAATAGGTTCGTGTTTATTAAACTTCTGAATTCTTGTTCGTTAAAGAGAACTTTAAAGCTCTATTGGTATTCACCTTCTCAATAAATCATTAAATCATGCGTTTGAATAGCAAAAACCATGGTGTTTATTATGTCTACAAAAATTCTGTTCGTTTCCTGTGGCTTTTTTTTTCTATTTAAAAACGTAGTGTAAGAGGTATGTAAAAATGAATTACAAGAATGTGGTCTCTAATGATAAGTTGATTTAAAAAAATGAATCTTTTCTTGTACTGCTTAATGTTTGTCTACATTTATTCTATAAATAAAATTTGCATTTATTGATAGGTTATAACATGACGATTTAAGGGTAAATTTTAAGCTTTAAAAATGGAGAATAAGAAATTGTTTAAATTAGGTAAAAATAATCCGACTTCAGATATTACAAAACATTTCCTTTGAGGAAAGTATGATAGATGATATCATCATCAAGCTGCATAGTAAAATATTGGTAAAATAGCTAATTTATAAATACTAACAGTATAAGCATAGTTTACATACCTGGTTTTTCGTTTTCGTCTTAGATGTCTTTTATTTTGTGTATGCCACTTGACTGTTGCAGCATAAATGTTGTGGGGAAATAAGTTAAACATTGATGTAATTTAAATTGTTAATTTTTATGATCAAATTTTCGACAAGGTTGTATTTTCCCACGCACTTAATCTGAAAGAAAGAAGGATTTAGAATTGAATGGAAAAAATTAAGTTAAATTGTTTGTTGTTTTACGTCTCTCTCGATAAATTTCCACTGATATGGAGTCATCACTACGAGGGTTGGTTGAAAATTTCGTGGACGATGTTAATCTTCGTTATACCACTTTCAAGAATTTTAGAATAAGTTTAACACCCTGTGTAAATATATTTGTTTTCTTGATGTGTGAAATTTCGTTTCATTTGTTTTAATAGACATCAATTAACATGTTCTGTACCCGCGGAGCATACTAAATGTACCATCATTAAAAGTACTATCCCTGTACGTTTTAAAAGTTTAGTTCGATAACCACTTACCAAATTCTTTTTTTCTATCACTCGAAATCATTTTTCTGACAATTGTTTTCGTTGTATAATTTCCTTTATCAATGTTTTAATTTCTTTCACAAACTAGCTGTGTTTTTACAAGATCAGCAACTCGGACGCGCTTTGTTTTTTGATATTGATGTACCAACGTTTTAAAGTTTTAGATCAGATTATATTAGATAAACCGTTTCGTCATAGATTGTACTCTTCTGATACTGAGTTTCTGTCACTCACATATCGCCTGTTCCATTTATTAACCCATGCACAAATTATTTGTGACATAAATTTTATTCCAACTTTTTTCCAGTTTATTCAGGATTTTTCCTAAGTATAACAAAATGTTGTATCGTTATCTGCTGTCCTGTGACGTTCAACAACGTCAATGTTTGTCGCTTTAAATAAGGACTACCTCTCTGCCCAAATTAATTTCTTTTCAACGGATAAAAATATTAAGTCATAATTTGGACTATGAATCAATTTATCAGTTCAGGTTTCAAAAGTTAAGGTTTTTTCTGTTTAAACTCCTTTTTACAGAGAATATGACTACAGAATTCCTATAGTTATTTCGTGTGTTGTTTGTGAATTATTAAATTTTGACTTGCTCAGCATTCCGATTTTTGCAGTTTCAAATTCTGGAAAGGTTTGAAATTAGTCATGATATATGAAATTTTAGGATACAAATCATTTGATTTATTGTTAAAATATTTATACCAAATTTGGTTACCATATAACGCTATATAAAAAAAGATATGGCAGGTGTCCACAAACCTTTTGAACAACCCTCGTTTTTACGAAATACCGATGTTGTTGTTGAATTCTCTTCTTTTCATGCTGTGAGTATAACTTGCTTTAAAAATTCACAGAGCGAATTGCTTTATATAGATGTAGTATTAACGGCCTAAGAGACTTTAAATAATTACGTATACAGAAGAAGAAATATAAAACTATCACCAGATCTTTAGTGAACGAGTAAAATGGAAGATTTCTAAGTGAACTTTGATTTTATCGAATTCCCGAGTAAAACAAAACAAATAGACAAACAATTATGGTATAGAGACGCTGTCAGACCGTCGATACAAGATTGCTTGCTTACTTGAATATTGTCCTTAACTTATTTACAAATCGTCAGAAAGTCACATGTGTGTGGAAGATGGGTTCCTCAACCGTTTATGAAGGAATAAATGAAACCTCGCATATATGTGTGCATCAATGAAATTTCTTAGCACAAGTGGAACTTTTTCTTACCAAAGAGGAAACATGGCGCTGTTTCGACACTTTAATGTTAACATCCGAGCGTCGTGGGGCGATAGAATACATAACATTTTCAAATATTCTTTTGAAAAATTTATTTATGCAAAAATAAATATTTGAATTTTTCTTTCACTCAATATATTGATGAAATATGTACTACAGAGAAGTTAAAATTTTAAAATGCAGCAATGATTATTTTTTTACTCTAGACAATTGCTCCACTATTTTTCCGGACAGCCCTCGTATCATACTTCGCTTTCTTTGCTTTGACTGATAAATAGATTTTCATCACACAA
>PRKT01000999.1:70144-82261 GCA_003671525.1 Saccostrea glomerata
GATCAAAAAGTAAAATAGGAGGTGCACAATGGCAATATGTAATAAAGATTCTGTGAAAGTTTCATCAAATTTCATTCAGTGGTATGAGAGGAGTTGCGGATAAGAGATGGGTACCCCAAAGCGTAACAGACGGACGGACGGACGGACGGACAGACGGACGGACGGACGGACAGACGTACAGACGGACGGAATTAACGATTACTATATACCCTCCCGCTTTTCAAGCGGGGGGTATAATTAATAAATTTATTGGTTTTACTTTGTAGGACATTGCATTAGTTTCACATTAAGTTTAGCTGAATTAAGTTGAAAACATTTTTCCATTTTTCTATAAAACTATAAAGCCTGAGAGCTTCTCCGCTTTCTCCTTGCTCTCCAGCTATACTGCCCCCCTTCGGGCTTGGAAATTTTTTTTGTTCAAGGTTCTCATATCCGTCACAGATATGTGCCTATACATGCTTACTAAGGCATATTCAATTGATTCAGATGAGGGATTCACTGGTAGATTTTTGTAATAGAATTCTGGCCCTGGAATGGTTGAAAAAAATACTAATTCCACTGACGTATCATCTTTTTTGAAAGGGGGGGGGTCAGCCAGAAAAAAAAATATTCGCCCGAAAAAACTTGACAAGCCAAAAAAAAAAAAAGAAAAGAAAAGAAATTATTGTCCACTCCAAGCCCGAAAATCCTATTTCGAGGAGGGGTTCCAACTTCGATCAGTCCTAATTTTTTTTGTCAGATATACTACATTATATTACCCTCAGTGGACTATACTTCAACAAAAAGTGGGGGTGGGGGCTGTACCTTCAATGAGCATTACATTTTCTATTGCAAAGTTATGTCTTGGAAAAGAGGGGGGCTGATTTTTGTGCCTGTAATTCTTCCTAATCAATCAGGACACCACCCCCCCCCCCCNNTACCAGATATACAGCTTTGAGATAATGTAAATGTATTTTTACATCAGGTAATGCACTTTTGGAATCAACATGATAAAGAGTTAACACAATATAAAGATATTTTAAGATCACATAAGAAAGAGTTGACATAACGTAATTATATATCCACATCACGGAATGGAGTTTTGACATAATGTGATAAAGTGTTGATATAATATAAAGAAATTTTCACATTATGTTATACACTTTTTACACCACGTAAAAAAGCACTGACATAAAGGTAAGATGTGTTCACCTCACATCATGATGCTCTCGCCGTAAAATAAAGATAAATCCATTTCATGAAATAATGTTTTGATATAATAGAAATATACACTCTCAAAAACAAATGGATTTTTGACTTCATGTAATGATAAGTTTAATGATAAAACACAATTCATTTGACGTAATGCACTTTTGACCTCACATATTAAAGAAATGAAATGATGTAAAGAAACATTCATTTCACGTAATAAAGTTTTGACTTTAAGTTATGAAGTGCTGACATAATGAAAGGATGTATTTACTTCATGTAATGCAGCATTGACATGATGTAAAGACATTTTTACATAATCTCATAAAAAATTGACATAACGTAAAGATATGTTCACATCACGTAATGATAAATTGACATAATAAATGCATAGTTGTATGCTATAAGGCAGTGATGGCGTTCCATATCTCCGAGTTTTGCTATGTGTAAGACGTCCAAATGTTTAAAAATAATCATGAAATAGGTTTGAATAATTGTTTTTCTGCTCAGATACGTAGCTCGCTGCGGCCGTTGCAACCATTGTTTACAATGTTGTTTGATGTTTTGATTGTGACGTCACAATTCCGTTGCTCGCGCCTTGACCCTCCGGTGAATACGGCCTAAAATCCGGTGAATATGTAGTGTTATGAACTGTTTGCATTTGTATAGATTATATAGGGACTATAAATTAATATACTATATAATAACATCAATTATTTACAATGTACTCCAGATAGAGTGCATTGACCACTAATTCAAGAAGGATATGGAAGTGCAATTCATCAGCAAAAAATATGAGACAAATGGTAAAGCAATTGTAATAGATGGTATTTTTACAACTTTTGTTATTGTAGACAATAATGGATTAGAACAATGTATCAAACAAGAAGGGAATTTTGTCCATTGAATAGACCGTTTTATACCATAACATCTAATAAACAGTACACCATACAGTTATTCTTAAGGAAAATACTAAGATATTAACAGTCTCCGGGATCGTATCCATTACATGAACTTTAAAAAGTCATTTGTTTTTTACGTAAAAACTTTAGACCAAGAATACTGCTAAGAAATGGAAAAGGACAGTATTCCATTACGCATATACATCCCTGTGAAATGAAGAAAGTGTAAATATGTATATCAATGTTTAAATTATACTGGTACCTTTATTAGTGCGTAATCCGGTTTACATTTTCGTGTCATAACACAATATATCCGTGAATCTTAATTCGAACTTCAAGAAGAGAAAAGCATAGAAACGTCTATTTATTGAATGACAATTACGAACACACTGCGATTAATCATGTGAGTTGTGCTCAGTGTTTCCATTCTTATGAAGGATTAATACATCCTCTATAGCCTTTAACTGTGTGTTTTGATGCACGATTGCTCTGCATCAATTTAGAAATTTCCTTCTGAAATTTCTAATTACATGGGGATGAATGTAGGTTTGAGATATGTATTTTATTGTTATTAGAGAAATAATCATCATCAATTAGATGCCCCCTGCTTGAAAAGCCGGAGGATATATAGTAATCGGGATGTCCGTCCGCCTGCAAGTCCGTCCGTCTGTCACGATTTGGGTACCCATCTCTTATCTGCAACTCCTCTCATACAACTGAATGAAATTTGATGAGACATATTACCATTGTGCAACTCTTATTTTACTTCTTGATCCTACACATATTTTAGGTTTTTTCCATGACAAGACATGCCATTATATTTATATGAGAGGCGGGAAGTATATAGAGAAGTCATTGGTCACAGTACCTCTAGTTTAGACTGCAATTATGATAGAGTGCATTGACCTCTAATTCTAGAAGGATATTTCACCAAAGGTCAACATGCCCAATAATTTATCTTGACAATAGCTTAAAAACTATGTGGTTTATAAAATGAAAACCCTTAAAAATTATAAATATATCATGATTAAGAGACAAAAAGTATCACTTGATAACAAATATTTTTTTTAAAATATTTATTGAGAGAAATTGTTTTAAAAAGCTTATAATTTTACAAAATATTATCAGTACATTCAACCATTCATCATTGCATAAACACCAAATGTTTATCAATAAAGCAAGTATAGGGCTTCAATAGTCTCTTCTGGAAAGTTGTTTTCTATCTTTATTTGGTCCTCATGTTAAGACTTGAAACCGATTTCAAAGTACAATGCGGATCTTAAAGGAGCTTAGTGTTTATAAGTATCATCTTTCAATAACAGCCTTTCAGAGATTCATTGATTAACATATGTTATTTTTACAATCATTATGATGGTTTTCACTAAAAGTACTATATTAAACAGGTGCATTTTTATATAGATATAAGATACGCAAAATTTTTAATATATTTTTTCCTCAAAAATGTGTTTCTCAATATATTTAATTGCTTTCAAATGACAGTTTCTATTATATCTGTTCATCAATAATCCATGTATATTTATACAAAGTAAAATTTTGAATTTTATACGTCACAGAGTTTTGGAGCTGCTATTGTAAAAATAATATTTTGAATGTGCTTAAAAAGCATTTCATACAGAAGGTGAAAGAATAAGGTCGACAAGAATCGTCCTTACATTTAGAGAATTTGCATTGAATGCTAGCGATAAATTATCATAGAATGCTATTGATATCGTTCTTTTATTTATAAAGAAAACGAGATTATCATAAATAAATTAAGAAAGAAAGACCCTTTATTTAGTATCAAATCATAAATCTTCTGTCACACCTTTTTGTCACAAAACAAAACGAACCGTGCACAAAACGAAACGTACCGTTCACAAAGTGTACCGTACGATAATATGTTATATGAAAATTGATTTAAATGGATAAACAAGTTTTAACTCAAAATCAATTGAAAAATATAACTTTTTCACTTGAAGAAAATGTGCAGATATATAAATCATTATATGGTTAAACAGAGGAAATTCGGACTAATTTATTTGATTATTCCTTTTTGTCAATGAATAGGTACCATGTATTTTTAAACATCAATTTGTAAATACTGGTTTTATGTTTGTTAAAGCTCATGGATTTTATTAAATAATTAAATGCTTTAAAATGAAGCAATTCAAAATTATGTATAAAACCATTCCAGAAAATATATCTCAATAATTTGATGATTGACCTATTTTAATATTGATACCATTTGAATAAGTGCAACAAAAGTAACCTGGAGTTATAAATAATAAAGAGTTCTTTTCATGCAGATTATTGTAATATTCGATTAAAAATAGAAATGTAACAGTGGAAAATCAGACTGTGAGAATCTCTGGTCAAAACTCTAATCGTTTATTTATATGAAGCAATATAAAGCACCACTGTTCCGTTCCTATAATATTATATCCCAAGAAATCATCTGGTGCCATATTTATCGTGGAAGACTGTTTAGCTTTTTTATTTTTTTTATTAGAATCATTTATAGTCTTTCATACCAGCAAATTTAAAATCTGGTGAGTATTTATAAAATTTGATACTGTAGTCAAGGAGAGTTTAAACATTGCCCAGATTCAATGTTTGATGATTACATTGTATTAGAACATTTGGACTGAGGGTTAAAGAAAACTAATATCAACGTTAACATGTCATCAAATTACTTGCTAAATTATCAGACTGGTCAAAATTCACATTAATCACGTTAATGAAATGTAAGAAACACATATATCTTAGCATATTATTATAAGACCCGGTTAAGTTAGATAAAGGTAAAAGTCTCCCCATTTCATGTATTGTGATGATTATGTTTTCGATGAGGGAATAGGTGAGCGGAAGGGCAAACTTGCTTATTGTCGAAACAAAACCAGGTCTATCAGAAACGATCTAGTTATTTATGGGTTCATCATGCACATCTATAAATTCCATATTTTATTTTTATTTTATAGTTTGTAAATCAATAATGTCGGTTTTCCTATTCAATAATTTCGTTTTTCTTTATTTTAGAAATGACTCTAATTGTTGGCCAAATTATTCGATATAATCTGGTTTGGGTCAGTTTACGCTTTTTTATAATCTGCTTTGCGGATTATAAAGCGTAAACTGACCCAATCCAGGTTAAACTGGAATAATTTGGCCAACAATTAGTCTTTCCTTGTAATTTAATTTTAAAATAAATAAACAACTGTGGATGTAAAATTGTGCTTCTTTTTATGAGTTCAAATTTGCCGCTCAATAATACATCCTTAGTAACGGAAGTGGTGGGGAACAAGGAGAGGTAATAACTGATACATAGATTTAGCAGCCATGATCTTTGTTTACATGAGGAACTATCAAGCTACTGTTTGAAGTTAAAGTTTCATTAAATCTGGAATTTTTTTTTCGTGAATCCCAAAGACTAGAAATGAGGGGATTGCATTAATATATATGATTCAGGTGGTTGTCAGGTGTGTGTGTCCCCATACCAAACCAGGTTATTGAGAAATAATTTGCGTTTCATTTTGGAAATCAACCATTGAGAGACTAGAATACAAACAACATTGAATTATTCAATAATATCTTTTTTTTTTTCTTTTTTTTTTTAATTTTTTTTTATTTAATAATTTCGTTTTCTTTATTTAATTATTTCGTTTTGCTTTTATTTCATAATTATGGCTGCATTGATTTTCCAAATTCTCACCAATTTCTATACTGTAGAGATCCATGGAAACTGTCAGCATGCCATAGATATGACCAATCTGTTCATGGGATCATATTGACTAGGCTATTCAATTAAGATCGGAAATCTATCACATTTAAGCAAAAGGAATTTAGAATTGTGTAAAGAGGATGTGCAAGAGTATGTGTAGGATTTCTTGAAAAATAAAAAAAATTAATTAATATTTTGATATCAGATTACAGTAATCAATCCATAAAAAAACGTTACTTTTTTTCCAAAGTGGTGAAAGAACTGCAGAAATGTTAAACTGTACATTTCATCGTAAAAATAAAACATTGTGCAAAATCATATAAGTGAACGTGAGCGAGGCATATATACTAAAAATCACCTAAACAGTATCTAATAGGAAACTTTTGAAGTATCATTATTAAAAGAATCTTAGAAATGCCTTTTTCTCAATCATCATTAACATTCCTCGTGATTATTATATTATCATGCAGCAATATACCTAAATCACCTGCATAGGGAGTATATATATCTCAATTGATTCGATACGCAAGAGCATGCTCTACGTATGAACCATTTCTAAAACGAGGTAAATTATTGACAAGCAAGTTGATGAAACAAGAAAATCAGCAGTCTCGCTGAAAGTCATCATTTCGTAAGTTCTATGGTCGATACAATGATCTTGTCAGCAAATACAATTTCTCATCGAGTCAAATGCTGACTGACGTTTTTCAACTTAATTGTTAGTCTATTAGTTATACCCTGAATTAACGACGGATTTTCCCGTTATTTCCTGATCATGACAAGAAGCACACGGCGGGTGTGACCGGTCAGCAGGGGATGCTCACTCTTCCATGGCACCTGATCCCACCTCTGGTGTTTCGGACGTCCGCGTTTGCACTGCTACTATTTTGTATTGTTTTATGGACTTTGAGATTGAAATACAGATCTTTCTTGTATGCATATCTTTTGGAAGCAATAAAAATTAAAAAATTAAAAATTAAAATCAAATAAAAATTAAATCCATTTATACGTTCTGACTTTGATTTATAAAGAAATGATTTGATAAAGATATAGATAAAGGATGCATACTTCAACAAATTCTATACCAATATTCATGTTTTTTGGCTATTGCCGTGGTGCTTAAAGTAACGAACTATAAAAGAAAACAAAAGCATGGTAATGAATGAGAAAAGTATACAGGATCGGGAAAACGACTTTAATAAAAAGATGGTGAGGACGTAAGGTTGGGTAACAGTTATTTACATTAGTGAAGGAAAAACTTCGAAAGTAAACTGCAACAATATATTCAAGAAGTGGTGTAAATTAAATTAGTCATATTGCATAATTAATTTGTTATAAAACATTTTTATTGTGTACACAAGTACTCTGAAGTTAACATCAAAAAGATACTTGAATTTCTGATTGACAGTATCTATGTGGTTTTTAGAATCCAGGTATTGCTACGCATTTAGATATATCGACGACGTATTGACATTGGTAATTTTCATTTTTATGTCGAAACGATCAGCTTTAAATTAAAGATACCACAGAGTCTGACACATTTCATATTTGTATATATTTTACCTGAAAAGACGTTAATGGAAATCTAACAAGACGGATATAGAGATAACGAACAGTATTCAATTTCAAGTCCATAAAACAATACAAAATAGAAAAAAGAGCAGCGCAAACACGGACCCTGAAACATCAGAGGTGGGATCAGGTTCCATGGAGGAGTGAACAAAGCTCCATATGATAAACGGGATGACTTTGATTTTACAATCCTCAACTCCCATTACTGATGCAGCAATATACCTTCATCACCTGTATACGGAGATTATATATCTCAGCTGATTCGATAAGCAAGTGCATGCTCTATGTATAACTAATAAATATTTGAAATATTTTAAAATTGAATAATTCATTAATAATGCATTATGAAACAATTTTATTCTTGCTTGGTGTATTATTTAAAAAATGTCATTAACTTATATGCGCCAAGCGGGACCACCATCATACTTTCTTTTGTGCTATTTCGGGACTGTTAATCATGGTGCAGGTAAGGAGATATATGTACAGTATATTTTGTTAAGGCTGAGAATCAGGGATTGCAGTGAAATGTTTAGGTTCATAGACAGCTATATCTAAAATTGTAAAATAAAACTATGAACCTGTGTGGAATCAAATGATTTGAACCTAGAAACTAGGTTTGTACGTTACATTTTTTAATTCGTAATAAGAGTTTTATAGAATCAAAAGTTACAGTAGGATTTTGCAAGGTCATGAACAGAGCTACACATGTAGGAATCAAGAGTAACAGTAAAATATTTTTAGTTTATCCAGTGCAACTGATCCCACCTCTGATGCTTCGGATGCTCCTATCCTATTTTGTATTGTTTTATGGACTTTGATACAGAATACTCTTCGTTACCTCCTTATCCTTCTTTATAAGAAGGACTAAGATTGAAGAGTAACATAAAAAGTTTTGTTTGTCAGATCATGGGTAGATTTTTGTCTGTTTGTCTGTTTCTTGTTTAGCATTCCCTCAGATGGAGGTGATGCTACTAGCTGGTTGAAGGCTGAAAATTTATATCTTTACTTGGCGATCAGGGTCATCAAGCAGTGAGGAATCTGTTTTCTGCCAACACCTACTGCGACACGGGACCCGAACCTCGGTTTACACGGTCTCATCCGACGGATTCCGTGTATCAATAGGTCTCACGTCCCGAAATGGATTCGATCTCGTGACGTAAGGATCAGTTTATTTAACAGACAATTTAACCACTGCGCTTGATGAAAAGAGCTATGGAGTAACATGGATTTTTTATAAGTTAAGAGGTAGTGCTAGAAAACAGGAGTAACAATATTATTTGAAACTTCATGTTCATCGCTAGAAATCTGGTCCCAGGATCATGAAACAGACTAAGACTTAAGTCAAACTTTTATTTGCCTGTAAAATGTTAACTAATTATTGAATTACTCTCTAAATTTGCAGATAACAACACTTTCGGAAATTAATGTGGAAAAATATGATTTTGGGGTACATGACTTAACAACGTTTGATTCTGACTTTAATTAGCTTAAGATGTTTCATGATCCCGAGCCAGAAGTAACAGTGTGTTTTGTGATATTTGAAGATAGGAGTCAGGATTTATAGAGGATTATTAGATTTAATAAGCAGAAGTACGAATCAGGAGTTACAGTAGATTTTGTAAGTTAATAAGAAGAGTTAAGAATTTGGAGTTACGATGATTTTTAAAAGTTTATCAGGAGAGTCAGGAATCAAAAGTTATAATGAATTAGGAGGGGGTCCGTTTTACAAAAGAACTTACGACTAAGACCAAAAACTTCTTATAATGTAAAATAAAAAAAAATAATAATTTTCTACCTATTCTTTATAGACGAAAATTAGTCGTGGCCATGAATCAAATTCACGGCTTTCCGATCAAGAAGCGAGCGCTTTACCAATTGAGCTCACCGTTTTGACAATTTTACGATCGTGACAATGACCTTGTCAGCAAATGCCACTTACAATACGTTGAATGCTATATATCATATACCTAATGGTGTATCAGCCCTTATACAGGCGTTTTGGACTGCGAGACAGCACCTCGGAAGTAGGGCTGTCTCGCCCTCAGGGCTGAGAAATCTCTGTCTGGGCCCGTTGTCAAGGGGCTGTCTCGCCCTCAATTACAAATCATTATTTCTGTTTAATTCGTGTGAATTAAGAGTAAAATTCATATTCAAGTATTAAAGAGAAACATTAAATATCGGAGAAAAAATAATCAGCATCTTTAAAAAAGATATTTATTTATATTCGAATTTTGAGAAAATTGTGTTTAAAAAGTGCGCCAAATGATAGCACTTGTAACGTAAGAGAGGTAACTCTTGCTCACTTCTAGGACAGCAACAAATCGTGTTTTGAAAAAATGGACGTTTATTTGCTTTGACAGTATTCAAATTTTTCTTTTAATGTGCCATTTTTGTTTAATATATCTCGTAAACAAAACAAACAGTTACTATAAAATCTCGGACTTATAAAATTTTACCGATTCGTTGAAGAAGTTGTACCCCAGTTAGATCTAATGTTAAAGTATGATATCAAAAAGGTTTGGGACCTTTTTAATCTTTATTATCTAATGTGATTCGAAATGAAATGTTTCAAAACCTTGGACTATTCTTTTTAATGATCAGACCATGCAAATCTTTCTTGAAATTATTCAATATTCAATGATTATTCACCGTGAACATCTGTAACATCTATATATAGAAAGATTACTCTAACACTACTGTTTAAATCTCGTCCCTTGTATCAGACCTCGGATGGTCTCGGCCCTCGCCCCCGGGCTTGGGTCGATACCAACCGCTCGGGCTGATACCAGGGTCAAAATCAAAACAGCAGTGTGATATTCTATATGACTTACATTTTAGACCATTTTTTATAATTTGCATTGCTTACGAATTTTTTTTTTTTTTCTGTTTTTTTTTTTTCACCATCCTGACAATGATCACATGGTACAGATTTCTTACTCTTTTATGGCACCTTATCCCACCTCTGACCTTTTTACATGTCCTCCTCTGCTTTATTCCTGGCTATTGTATTGTAAATATATGCAATTTTAAGCTTTTGTGGTTTGTTGTATCATTATATCTTTCAGTAGATTTGTAAAAATCCTGGTGTTTGCAAATTCAACAAATATATACATTTGCTTCGTTCCAGGAAATTTCAGAGGAATGGTAAAAGAAGTTTGTATGCTAAAACTAGATTGTAAATATTCTATGTGCATTGTGTGGTGAGAAAGTGGTACGCCTTCCATAGGCGTCGGAAGCAAATTGAAAGTTAGGGGGGGCTAATTGAAAGTGGGGGGAGGGGCTAAACCAACCAAAAAAGGTAAATCCCAATTTTCAATGACTGTATTATTTATATATTTGCAAAAAATGTGGGGGCTATGCCCTCCCCCCCCCCCTCTAGCCCCCCTTCCCGGATCCGACGCCTATGCCTACTTAATTTCTTGTCTACATCAATGTTTTGAAAAATATTTTACACTGATTAAAAACATATTTCCAACAGGACGACTTAAGGTCAAATCTCTAGCTTGAAATTAAACAAATCTTCAAACGTGGAATAATTAATCTTCATTCATTCCATGTCGTTTCTTTGAGAAAATTCTGAGAGGAAAACTTCCCCCAATGTAAATTATCAGTACAATAACTAATTTACGTATAGATAGATACCAAAAGTGTAAGAATAGTTCACATACCTTATTTCCTGTTTTCGTGTCAAATGCGTAACCGTCCTTGGATGCAATTTAAGTGAACAAGAGTGAAGTTTGTTGTTATAATGCAAGAAGCCGTAAACTCGTGAAATGATTTTTTTAAATGGTTTTTTAAATTCTTTATTTAATGACATATATTTTGGACAGGTGATATTCACTAAATCTGTAAGAAACCCCAGGATTTGAATCTTGAGAAAAACACATATTTTTTAATTGAGACTTGTAATTTTCAGAAGAAGGGGTCTTAAATGAAACTTTATTTTTTTAAAAACAAAAACATAATTGTCCTATTTTGTACGAAAGACGAATAGGGCCACATAAAAAAAAATTTTTATCTGGTAATTACGAGAAAAGATCTCGTTATAACGAGAAAAGATCTCGTTATTACGAGTGAATTATCTCGTAATTACGAGAAAAAATCTCATTATTACTAGTTTATGATCTCGTTATTACGAGAAAAGATCTCGTAATAACGAGAAAAGATCTCTTAATAACAAGAAAAGATCTCGTTATTAAGAGTTAATTATCTCGTAATTACGAGAAAAGATCTCGTTATTACTAGTTAATGATCTCGTTATTACGAGAAAAGATCTCGTAATAACGAGAAAAGATCTCTTAATAACAAGAAAAGATCTCGTTATTAAGAGTTAATTATCTCGTAATTACGAGAAAAGATCTCGTTATAACGAGTTAATGATCTCGTTATTACGAGAAAAGATTTCGTAATAACGAGAAAAGATCTCGTTATTACGAGTTAATTATCGCGTTATTACGAGAAAAGATCTCGTTATTACGAGTTAATCATCTCGGTATTACGAGTTAATTATCTCGTAATAACGAGAAAAGATCTCGTTATTACGAGTTAATTATATCGTTATAACGAAAAAAGATCTCGTTATTACGAGTTAATTGTCTCGTAATTACGAGAAAATATCTCGTTATTAGGAGAAAAGAACTATAAAAAATGGTGCGTTTCATTGTTCTTCTCTCTCTTAATGTAAAATGGATGAACCTACGGAATTAATAAAATTAGTAAAAGAAATATCAGAAGAAG
>PRKT01000999.1:96034-125526 GCA_003671525.1 Saccostrea glomerata
TTTTTTTTTTTTTTTTTTTTTTTAGGAAAAAAGGAAAAGATGTCTTTTATTTGCAATCAAAGTGATTTACAGTTTAACATTTCCTCTTAATTAATGCATATTATGAATGTTCAATCTAATATGCAGAAATGCCTTAATTTTAACGTTACATATAGCTGCAATCAGCTGAATTTGGTTGACCAAAATTTAGATAATATAATTTCTCTTAAAGTTTGCAATTTCATTTCAATTTCTCTTTAAAATATGATTGACTAACATGTTCTCAATAGTTAATTGTACGAAGATTTTGACCATAATTTTGAAAATATTCACAAAAATGTGTTTTTTTTTCATCAATATATTTTTTAAGTAAAAATATTTAAATATATATATGGCTATTCTTTACATAGTTTATTAGATATTCATATGATGAATTTATAAACAGCATTTTTTTTAGCTTAGAGGCAACTTATATGCAAATAAATCATTCTTTCATATTCTCTGGAAACATGCAAAAAAGGTCAAATAAAAATAATTCGGAGCTAATATCGGCCTTTCAATGCTGAAACCAGAAGCTAAGAGGGATTTCCTAAAGATCTATAAAAGAAAATTTTATTGCGGCATTCCTCCTTGAATTAATAATAATAATGCTTATTTAAAAAAAGAAAACATTGATCTTCATTTTTCTGAGGCTTTGTAACCTTTCATTTTATTTTGTTTGTTTGTCCATTTTTGGGTAAGATTATTCAATATCCTCTCCGAGTTAAGAACGGTCCTATATCATTTGTAACCGATGTGTTTTAGTAAAACTTGTGTAACTGATACCTGTTAATTTAAATAGAAAAAATTCGATGCGTTATTCTTTAAATCCATGGGAATCTGTTTAAATTGTTAACTTATATACCCAATAATTTTTTCTAAGTTATCATTTAATCCTTTACAATTTTGTATCGAAAACGTTAAAAAGTTCTTTAATCTAGATAAATTCTTAATCATACTGAATCGCTGCAGTTGAAAGGTATAAATCACGAGATCTTACAATTACTTTTTATTAAAATTTCGAGTATGCGCTTTTGAATGTATTAACGTTATAAAATGCATAGATTGAAGTTTAAACCTGATTTTGTTTAAACCACGAGATAAAGTCTTAAGGTTAATCCTTTCGTATGTGAACCATAACATAAAGACGATAAAAACGGATTCTTGTTTTCTAATTTATTCTTAGATTTTATTATTTCAAACTGAGGTGATCCAGTATAAGGAATATAGCTAGATTAAAAGAACTAAAATGTAATTTCTATTTAAATATTGATTCATTATAATTAGACTTTAAAGGATCAAAGAACAATTTGTACGTAAGGAAAAAGTGTATGTAATTTAGGAAACATTTATTCATTTAATTCATTTCCAAGAATATTGTATAACCGATTTCATTTGTTGTTGTTTTTGTTTAAATTTACAGGCAACAGTCACGAAAAAGGAAAGAAATGCATGCGTTAAGAATAGCAGGATCTTTATTACCAAGGAAATGATATTGAAAAAAAAGATTAAAGTAACATAATAAGTCATCAAAATCACGTATTTCTTTTACGATATCTGTAGCATACATAGAAAATACTTATGAAAATTATGACAATACAGATATGATATGACTATTAAACTGCAAGAAAAAAACTGCCTAATATAAGTGCCGGTGTAAAGACGAATAATGTCCCTCATCGATATATGAGACAGCATTTGAAAAATAATCATATTAAATATTTATCTTTTTTGTGCAAAAGGTAACCGACAAGATAATGAACTTCTTCTAACGACTGTTTTTGTTTAAAAAATCATTGTATGTGGGTTGATCTTGACCACGTGGAAACATGTTTTAAAAATCGAGTGGTGCTGTTTTGCCACTTTAAAGTGCAATATTTAGCACTTAACAGCATAAGAAACTGCATATATACCTACTTTCAGTTTTCAAGTAAATAAATGCATTTTTCAACTTATTGCATTTTAAAAACCTTATTGATTGAAAAAACAACATTTTACCTTTTTATGTTAAATATTCCTCTCAAGTTTTCACCTCTGACATGTTGGTCTCATCTACTTCTCGCCAAGAAAGCTGTTCAATTTTTTTCCGGATTTTGTTAATATTTTATTTCGTTTATCTTTGATTTGTTCCAGTTTATGTTAATGAGGGTAGGAGGTATGTGATGCTGGACAGACTTAGATAGCTCGGACCACTTAACATTGTGTTAACTCGTTATTTGTACACTAGTGAATCGGCAAACCTGAGATAGTGTTACACGATAAATTAAGGTCAAGACTATTTGATATCATTGAAAACTGGCTTTTAAATGAAAATTTAACTCGTAAATGTACTTAAGTTGTCATTTGTCATTTTCAAAATTATTTTGTTAAAAAACATTCTGAGTGCACACACAAGTACTCTAAAGTTGACATCAAGAAGATGCTTGAGTTTCTTATTGATTTTTCATTTGAAACATCTTGTATACTGTGTCATTTTCTCCTATCACAACTTTCAAACCCTTGGAGACAGCGATTCCAAATCCTGACGCAAACTGGAATAAATTATTGCCAAGTCTTCCTTTAAATGTTGGACACACATACATCCCAGACAATGAATTTGCTTTTGATGCGTTCAGGTAGATTGTCATGCTAGGTGACATAGTAGCCGTGTTTGACAATGTAGAAACCTCCCTGGTAACATCTGATAACACCGCCATTGTGACATTTGGATTGAAAAGCTTCATGTGGATTGATGGGAAATAATTCATCATTTCCTTTTTTAGAGAGTCTAATATGAACAAATTGAGGAACAGCACTGTGGCGACAAGTACCCACCGTCTTGCATTCACAAACACTGGAATTAAAATGTTACTTAAAATTAATATTTCTATAATCAAAATAATTTGAATTGTTATGGATATGTTATGATTTTAATTTAGCTTATTTTTTTAAATTTAAAATACTATTTCTTCTTTTTAAAAAAAGGAGAAATATTTCAATTGTTTGGAAATATACATGTACATGTTAATAGGCAAAAAAATATACATGTTACAAAAAAAAAAATCACCCACATCTTCGAAAACGTACGGAAAATAAGTTCTTCATATCGACTTCAGAATTCTTTTTAGATCTGAAAAAGAAACAAATTCAACAAAAAAATTTACTTTTAACTAACAAAAAATTTTTTTTTGTTTTAATTTTCAATTGAAAAAATGATGGTTCTCGTACTGAAAAGTAAAAGTTTCTGTAAGGATATTCCACACTGTCAATTTAAACATGTACTTATATATTTTCCTTCAGAAGAAAACTATAAAATATGGCTGAATTAGCAGTATCCTGCTTTAATACGGAACGACAAATAATGATGCAGTACAAAAATGAGCCAGGTATGATATTTTCCATTTTAAACAGATACACGGTTTATTTATTTTTTTTTTTATACATTTCATAGTTTACGCAGAATTTTTAAAAGTTTGTCAAAGAGGTTTCCTGTTCGCTGCTCCGCGACGACCTCCAACGTCATGGGTTTTTGCCTTTTTAAATCAAGTTCACGTGTTTTAAGCAGATGATGTCTTTAAAATGGACTAGAATCTTAAGTAATACAGTTAATTTAAACATGAAAATTATTATTTCGTTTTATCTCCATTTATTAGAGGTATGGCTATAAATACTTTTACCCCGGTAGAGTTAACATAAGAATTTCATCAATTTTAACGTTGCTCCGTGACACAATTTTGCTGTTCTTAATCTCTTCTAAATTTTATAAATATAAAGATATATTTCAATATATAAACATAGCAATTACCACAAAAAAGAAAAGAAAAGAAAACATTGGTTTGGTGACGAATGATTTTTCAAAGTATTAAAAATAATTTGAACATATAAACATTGAAGAATTTAAAGATACAGTGAAAACAAATAAAATCGTTAACATCTTAGTGTTTCAAAACAGCAAGAACTTCAAAATTAAATGACTAGTTGATGATGTTTCAACGTATGGGGGAGTAGAATTTCACCGCTTCGGAGTCAGAAGCGATGTGGGTCACGTCTTTTTTTTAGTAATTGTAAGATGTATTTACGAAAAACAACTATCCCACGGAAGGTAGCAATAGTTAAGCTTTGTCCTGGTCATTTGCCTGGCTATCATATACGTCTGGTTTTCTCAAACACTTCGCAACTATTCGACAGACTTCATATTTAAGTTGAGCGAGTGGTTAAAACATGCACGATTTGCACAATCTACAGCTTGTATAGGGATTCTGGCAATTAAAACAGGAAAAACAAATGTTTATCCTTTAAGTACAACAATTAAAACTTGTCTAGACACTATCAAAATTAATAATTAAGACATTTTCTCTTCAGACAGTGATTGTTACGTAGGTGGGAGTCGTTTCTGGAAAAACACAACGCATGGTGGAGTCGCACAATTTAATATGTAAATATTATTATCATTTTAAATTTCAACTTTTCTTTTGCTAAATGCTTCCTTACATATTTATTTTGATAATTTTATATATTTAGTAATGTAACATGAATAAAAATCAATACAAACATATGTACAAGTAAGAATAAAAGCATGTATTTATCGTTGCCTATTGTGAAGTGCATGAGCATAGATGTATAGCAGTGCTTCATATTATACATCAGTGCATGGATTCCGCACGGACGAGCAGTGGAAAATTCCAAAGATTTCAGCATTTTAAATTAAATACCGTTAGGCAGTTACATGTTATGTCGAAGAAAAAAAATTACTAATATGGAGGAAGTGGTGGGGGAGGGACTTCAGTTTTTACAGGTACTTTCCTTCACACATAACATAAATAAACTCTTCTAAAGAATATATTTCAGGAGAAGGGCATGATATTGTCATATTTTTTTGTGAATTTAAAGCTCATTAGAGCTTTATACCCTGCCCTTCTCCGGAATAACATAATAATTTTAAAATATATTATACGAAACAGACGTTTAATATGAAGATGCTTCCAACGTTTTGTTGCAGAATAGTTAAATCATAGTTTTATTTGCTAACGTATCAATAAAAATTTGGTAAATAAACTCTGTTGTAACCTCCTTCCACTAACCATTTTTTCTTGTCAAATTTGTTCAGGTAAATTGTTAATAAATAATTTTTGGGGGGGTTATATACTTAATAAAAATAATTGTTTTTGTTTAAATCTATATTGATATAAAAAAATTTTGTATGTAAAACTTTTCTACTGTTTTCTTGAGAGGTCAAATAAATCGCTATTTGATCGTGGATGTAGGACTTGTCAATAAGATACTGCACCGCTTTACGTCACAGTTTGGGCGTGGTCATCTTTCAGAACTTGACGGTATTGACCAAGTACAAACTACAGTACGGGTGAACAAAAATTTCATCACGATGATATTATAATGAACAGTAAAAGGTATATCAAATTATTTATCGATTGTGCTTTCGGACAAATGCACGTTTTGTCGACCACTCGAACAATACTATATGACTTCGGCTTAGCAGTCTACACTTGGGCAAACAGTTTGGTTCTCCGGTCCGAAAAAGCTTTTTGAATACTAGTGTTTCTTTATCTTAATTTACATGCCTTTAATTTGATAAATGGTTGTGCATTTGAAATAATACTATCTAGAAATTTAGAAGTTTTAGTTTGAAATTCTTACTTTATTGAAATATTTGTTAAAGAACATACTGTTTTCCTCTACCGAGTCTGGTACAACAAACCGTCATGTATTCACGAAAGGGGGGGGGGGGGGGGGTAAAGGGGGTATCATATTCTGAAGAACTGTATATACCTGCGAAAAGCTAAGGGAGGGTATCATATATTAATTAAATGTACCGGTAAACAGTAAATTCCCCCCTCCTCCCAAAAAGTCAAGGGACGGGACTAACACGCCAAAGATTTTCCTTTTTGTAATTAAAAAAAGGTTGATATTAATAAGAAATTTTTCACATCATAAATCTGGTTGTTCTTTTTTATATGGAGTTTGTCATTGTTGAAAGTGAGTGTTTATCCTGATTTTTTTTTTTTTGTGGTGGAGAAAATTACAAACTGAGCCCCCTGGGAGTGTCCTGTCCCCAAACACATGTGCTCCGAAGATATAGAATCCTTTTGTACATGAATATTGCCATTAATAAAGCAATATGAGCTGCAACTATGATGTTGGAATTTTTGTTGCAAAATTGTAAACAATTATTTTAATGGCAGAAAAAATAACGTTAATAAACTTCTGTTGTTCATATTTGTGATGGAAGAACTATTTATAAGTTTCGATTGGATCAAAATTACATTATTGTCGTCCTGTACAATAATGAATTCTTATATAAAACCGTATTTTGGATTGTATTTAGAAGTCTTTCTTCTGCTTTAATTTAGTCTAATTGATCATAAAGGTTTAAGTTACATACACATTTATCATAGTAACATATTTTAATAGCAAAATAAAATGTAAAAGGTATTGGCAGTATAAAAAAAACATGAAAACAACACCAAGTATACATTTGACTTTATTTTGCGACTCCCTCATGTCATGCGTTGTGTTTTTCCAGAAACGAACCCCCCCCCCTACGTAACAATCACTGTCTGAAGAGAAAATGTCTTAATTATTAATTTTGATGTCTAGACAAGTTTTAATTGTTGTACTTAAAAGATAAACAGTTGCTTTTCCTGTTTTAACTGCCAGAATCCCTATACAAGCTGCAGATTGTGCAAATCATGCATGTTTTAACCACTCGCTCAACGTAAATATGAAGTCTGTCGAATAGTTGCGAAGTGTTTGAGAAAACCAGACGTATATGATAGCCAGGCAAATGAACAGGACAAAGCTTAACTATTGCTACCTTCCTTTGGATAGTTGTTTTTCGTAAATACATCTTATAAATACTGAAAAAAGACGTGACCCACATCGCTTCAACTCCGAAGCGGTGAAATTCTACTCCCCCATACGTTTAAAAAGGACGCCCCCATACTTTTTAGCGACTCCCCCGCGTTACCCGTTGTATACGGTGAAAGTGTTAACGTCTTCTTTTTTCATATCTGCCCTTGTCCGGCGTAATTTTCAACGGAATCCATATTTATGAAATTCCAAGCCAGATGAAGCAGCAGGGTTATGCATTCTGCTTTAAAATACACACTTTTTAACTACCTTATATAAAGTACTAAATTTTTTGATGTATATACAGGAAATACCATACACATCGAGAACATTCTTATGATGATATTGAAAAAATCCTCCAAAACTGGCAAAAATTTACATATGAGTGAATAACAATTCAACCTGTCGAATGTCGATATATAATCGATATAAAGTCCTAGCACATACCGTCCAAAAGTTAACGCTAAAGTAAAAGTGTGGAATTTCGGGGTAAAAGTGTCTCAAACTCCGAGGTCAAAGTCATAAGGTCAAAGTTGGTTGTACACAAAAAAAAGGTGTTGTCATAAAAATACAACTGTGAAATATGAAAGCCATAGTCCTACTCAGTCTAAAGATATGCCATTGGGCAAGATTTATGCGGACAAATATACAAACAGACAGACGGACAGGGAATTAAAAAAACTATTTACCCCCGAAACTTCGTTTACGGGGACATAAATATAACATTAAAGTTATAACTTTTTCATCATCCAACATTTGTTTTTATTTTCTATTGGTAAAAAAACCCTCCTAAAATCATTATAATTATGTAAGTACATGCAGAACGGGGAAAACGATACTACATGTGCCAATTTTTGGAGTTAAAAACGCGCGCACTTCTTTTTTTTTGTAGTTAATCATGTTTTATCCTACATGTACAACCCCCATTTTGTTAAGACTTTGGGTTTTGTTGACACTAGCAAACAACAAAAGGCATTTTACAGGTTTTGAGCTAACCATATTTTGTTCCCTTGTATCATAGGTCAGAGGCAATTTAATTTCGTACATATTTTCACCAATTAAATCAACCCTATTTTTTATGAGAAGTTTGAAACTTCATTCATAAAAAACAAATATTTTTATAAAATCTAATTTTCTAAGCTAGCGCCCTTTTTTCGCGCCAGTTTTAAAAGTAGGGATCAAAAACGTTAAACTTTTGAAAAAATAAAACTTTATTTTGATTTTTGCAAATTATTTATCTAGAGTAAAATGAAAGAGATTTATAATTAATCAATTAATTATGGAAACTTTTTTCTGACACCAGCTAGAAAATAATCCTTTTTTTAAGATTAAAATGACAACTGTGAAAACTTACCGTATGAAATGTAAAAAACGTTTCTATGAATGCGCGTATCTTTCCTCTAATAAAGCCTTTAGTTAGAACATTTTAATATTGTTTTCCTTTAATGGGGATTAAACAGTTTGTATTATTATTGTGAGACTTCAAAGCATAAGGCAGCTTGATATTACCCGTATACATTCGCCTAACAAGAATTTTTCCTACCAAAAACGAATGTTTTTGCATAAACAAATGACAAGGGGTCATTATTCTACGGGGTCATTTTTCTACAATACACACAGAGAAATAAGACCCCAAGGCCATAATTTCTACAGAAAAGTGGGTCGTTTTTCTACGTGGAATATTGACCAAGGGGTCAAATTTCTACGTAGAAAAATGATCCCGGTCAATATTCTACGGGGGTCACTTTTCGTCGTTACACCGGACTGACGGACAACAGATGGTCAGATTAAGGTGTTTTCACTATATAATTCTATATAGAATAAAAAATCGTTAAAAATCAGGTATTTGTTTACATGAAAAAATATTTAGCAGGAGGTGTTAAACATTACCTGTCACATTAGCTGACACCAAAAAACAGGGTACCCACACGGCATTTTCGGACTTTTTTAATCCCAAGGGGACACTGCTTATGTCCTGGTTAGAGATGTTTATTGTTATTGTTCTTATAAGATCGATCAGTGTTGATCTTTTTGTCATTTTTTTTAGTGCAGCTATGTCCACCATTACTCTCCATACCTACACAGTATTATAATTACTTGATTCTTACATTGTAAACATTTTTTATTCAATTTTACCTTATCGATTTATTCCCTTGATTCTTATTATATATACATTGTACTAAATATGTTTTAAAATGTTGATCTTTTATAAATGTTTCTCTTTATTTTTTTTTTTAAATAATTTTGACGGATTTTACAATCACTGTATCTCATTGGTCGAAAACCGAGCTTAACGTAGACTCTACGCCGTATGACAACACATCCGATGAGTGTGTTAGCTTGTGTTAGAACCATTATGACGTCAAAATTAATATAATGATATTTTTCCTGTACCTTACACATGTTACAGCTTAAAACATTGTATAGAATAAAGTATTTCAAAATCAATGGAACGCAATTTTGAATTTTGTCGAAATACTCTTAAATTGTACCTTTTTCTTTTAAATTTTCAAATTTCTTGTATTTAAAAATTAATGAAATTTTCAAAGAATCAAGAGGACAATATCAGTAAGTGATGGTATCAGTGAGATTAAATTTGACTGTTTAATATTAGAGGCAAGGTCAGGTCAAGGTCATTACCTTTTTTCCTGGACATTAAGAACAAAAAAAATTACTGTTTCCAATCATGCGATCCCTACTTATAATTCAAAAGATTGAATGTTTTTCTTTTTGCATAAAAAGATACTACCATATGGGCCCTATATGATGATGTTACCAAATTGACATGGATAATTTAGATAAAATGGATATTTGCTAATACGAATTTCCTCTACCTTTCTTAATTTTTTGGATTTATTAGTTATACTTATATACTTCCTATATTTAACTTTTTCTATTTTTCACATATAGTTAAATTGTCACATAAAGGTACAAAATGATACAAAAACTAAAAGTTTTGATCGTTTACTAAGAGAGAAATAAAACTTTTTACCGATTTGTGGCTCAAATCTGTACTTAGATTTGAAGCATTTAAAAGCCAACATAGTTCTAGTATGTGTGAAAAAACTGATGTATTTGATATATTTTGAAACTTTATTCCCTTATTATGAATTTAACTTATATTTGAAATTTTCTTTTAGTCTTTGATTGTGTAAAAATAATTCAACGTTCTATAATAATTTTGTGAGGCAGAAAAGAAGATAATTTCATACGCCACCATTCCGCCAAAAATATAGTCCCCTCTAGTTTTCAAATGCAGTTTACCATTTCTATTTAAAGTTGTATAATTGTGATGAGGAAAGAAAAATATGGTCTTTTAGATCTCTTACATCTAAATATATCAGACATATCAACAAATGTACTTTGAATATTCCATCTAGTCAGAAACCAGAGAAGAATCCTACCTTAAATGGACAAACCCAAAACTATCTCATGAAATGAAATTACACGATTTGTTGTGAATGGTATGCAACTTTTTTGAGGGAATGCAAAAATCTTCAGAAATCTTCAGTTGACAACTAAATAGAATAATTTTATGAAATGTTCTAAGTCAAATCCTTCGGTATGCTCTACCTCTCATTTTCAACAAAGTCAGCCATGTTCCTTCCAACAATATCAGTAACACCATCATCTGCTTCATATTTTAATTTATTGGCTTTAATAATTTCATTTGTTTTAAGGAAAGGCTCTTCATAAGTTGTACAATTGCAAACCAAATCTTTTGATTCATCTCTCCAAGGATAAAACAGCATTACCTGTTCCCTGAAAAACTTTTTAGAGTCTTGTTTCTTGTTATATATGACATATTTAATTTTTTTTTTTTTTTTTTTAGTTTTACATTCTCTGAGAATTGTTCCATTTCTGATTGGGTGTTCTTAATTTGCAATTCATCTTCAAGTGAATCAGGTTCTTGTACATCAACATTATCTTCATCTTCATCCTACCTTTTGTCTTCTTGTAAATCTCCATTTTTTGGAATTGATTCAACTTTTCTTCTGTGCAATAACATCATATTGTAAAATAAAATCAGCCAAACAGCATTTCAACAATTTATCATTGAGTCAAATGCTGACTTTTTTCATGCTAATTGTTGGTCCATTATTTATACAATGAATTGATGACGGATTTTTCCGTTGTTTCCTGATCATGACATGGAGCACACGGTGAGTGTGTCCGGTGTTGCATAATATTAGTTCCGCCTCGTTTAAAGGTCCGGCCGGACCTAATGCGATAACATATTAGATCCGCTAGCTCTATAAGAAAAGGTCCGCCCTCGGCCTAATATACAAATTGTATGCCTGTGTTCGTTCGATATTAATTGAAAAACTATTGTTTTAAAATTAATTGAGGATATAAAGTCGTATTAATAGCTAGTGTTTCCTCCGAAAGAATGTAGTAAACAATAAGTAAGAAATTAATACATAAATATTTATTTATAAAAAAAAATTGATAGATTTATTGATCGAGTTTCCTGTCGGGAAGATGGGGCATGTTTATTTTGTCGTTTAAAACACTGGTATCAACATTATCATTAAAAAAAAATATTCAGAATACAAATGTACATACATTTACCTTCATCATCTGTTTAATGGCAGATTCATAGCCATTCTCTGTAACCACTTAAACTTCGTTGCCATGCATGGTCACCGATTTTGATGAAACTTCACCCATGCTTAGAACTTGACAACAGAAACAAATATCAAACAAAATTTCCTCGCTATGTGTCTCGTTTGCTATGGCAACAGCCGGAAAAGTTTGAAAAATCGAGATATTCAGCCACTTTAAATCTTGACTGTGGCTTAATAAAAACTAGAAAAGACAAACAAACCATTATCACAAAAAGACGACACCTTGATGTCACTTATACCGTAAAAAAACTGTCTAAAATATATCTCTAAGTAAGTTGTAACCAAACGTACATTTGGAATACATTTAAAATGCTGAAATATGCTGAAAAAACTGCGTATTTACTAATGGTAGGTGTTACATGCTCAAACTCAATCAACGACATAAGAAAAACAATGAAAATGTTTGAACCTCAGTACATAAGTATTAGCAATATTATTCTATAAATAACTTTTATGGTTGCTATGGAAACACAGTGTAACCATGCAAAACCAGTAACTAAGATTGGGTTAATGCTACTGTCTTGAGGAAAAACATGAAAATTCAAGACTGGCAAATATGCAACCTTAGGACCTTGCAACACCAAATTAAAACCATAAGAAAAATTGGGTATAATTGCTACTTTGCAGTGTTACCATGGAAACAAAATACCAGTGCTTAAAACTGAAATATTTTTCGCTGCATTAGGAATTAAATTGCAATTTCATCAAGAAACAACTGGTCACGGTAGCCTAGTGGTAGAGCGTTCGCTTCGTGATCGGGAGGCCCGGGTTCGATTCTCGATCGCGGCGCCGCGTCATACCTAAGACGTAAACAAAGGTAGTGACTGTTCCTTCGCCAAGCGCTCGGCACTAGAAGTGAAAGTCACGGGTCTTTCGGATATGACCTTAAAAACGTAGGTCCCGTGTCACGGTAGGCGCTGGCACGATAAAGAACCCTCACTGCTCAATGGCCCTGAGTGCCGAGTATAGGTCTAAATTTGAAGCCCTTCACCGGCATACGGTGACGTCTCCATATGAGTGAAAAATTCTCAAGAGGGACGTTAAACGATATACAATCAATCAATCATTTTTCTCCATAATTGCAATAGCATCTGGTCATCTTTACAATGAAGGGGATTTAGCTGAAGTTCAACAATATGGAGAAGTTAAATCAATCGGCATCTGCATTTGGGTAAATGAAGATAAGCTGGAAAATGAAAGATTACATGACATTTCTGTCATAAAGATATATAAGTCTGTCTTGCCATTGCTATCAAAAACCGTTGAAGAACTAAATGAAAATGTGTACGTCTACAGACAACCACTTTCTACCCTCGCCGACAGGCTAGTATTCAAGTTCGGTGCCGCCACTGCTAAAACAAAAGGGTACATCCAAAAAGTCAGTGACTTCGAGGTATTTGACGGGGATGTTATGGTGATCTCGCCACGTATTGGTTTCGAAAAGTTCTCCGACAAGGGAGATAGTGGATCCGTAGTGTTGACAAGAATTGAAAACCGTCTGTATGCCGTTGGTATCGTTTTTGGAGGTGATTTAGATCTTACTATTGCAGAATGTCTTAGTGCGAAAAAAGAGACAATTGCAACAAGTCTAAAAAATGCACTCAAACGTTTCACTAAATCAACCAAAAGATCAATCATTTTTGATAAAATTTGACACAGTTGACACGTCGCCGGTAAACTTCAAGTAAAATCTGCATACACTGTCGCAATTAACAAATAAAAATGGACGAACAGTAATTTTTAAAAGAATTATTGAGCTCTACTTCATATGTTTTGCCTTTTTGATAGATTGTTTCCGTGTACTTTTTATAGCATTAAAATGTTTTAAAATTTTATAATTTCTTATCAAAATTTACAAAATTGTATTTTATGAATTTCATGAAGAAAATAGTATAAATAAATATCAATCTTATATTCCCAATAAAAATATTTATATATAATTTATTTGACCTAGGCTTGACTGCAATGAAGTCGGCTGGCAAATGGGTTTACTTAGTGTTTATTAATATCTATAAAGTTGATTAAAAAGTTACCATTATGATAGCATTTATAAATGGAGAACGCCAAAAAATGCGTATATCCCTTTAAAGGACTTGGCATTTTCGTTCCATTCTAAGCATGAACGGAAGTAAGTTAATGCAACGCATAGAGGTTTCTATGTAATTGACTAATTAGAGTTGGTATCGACTAACGTAGAGTCGAGGAATACCTACAGAAAGACAACTGTGACTCATATATCCTCTAAACCTCGTTTGATTGGTATAATTCCCTACTTGTTATTGTGTTTCCCAACCACTTATTTGAATCTATTTAAATCTATTTAACTTCTTCACACTGAAGAAATTATAGCAACATTGTCAGGTATTAAATAGCATGTCCTAGTTAGGGGTAAACAGCCAGAAGAAAGACAAGAAAGTAATTGGCAGTGTCTACAGGATCCATAGGGAAGTCATGTCAGGTTCTCAGGTAAGAAATTTACATGTTTTAATAGGTCTTTTTTGATGTTTGAAATTTTTAAATGTAGTGAAAACATTTAATAAAACGAACAAAAAGTCACTTTAAACCATACTGAATATATATGAATTATAATGAAGTGCATTTATCAGTTGATTTTAAATACCTTTTATCAAACAAAGTATATGAAACAATATATTTCTTTACATGGCTTATGTAATTAGCTGCCATCATTTCTTTCATCTTTTCGTTCATTAAATTAGTATTCTAGTAGAATTTATTACCTGTTTATTCTACTATATCTGACATTGAATGAAATTTTCGAAGCTTTAAAGATCATTTTCAGTCAAAGATGACATCATATCGAAAACGGAGACTCATATCCATCCCTCCAACTTCATCTACAGGGTATAATTGCCACTTCGTTTTTTTAATTCCCAATCAACAATTTGAATCCATTTAACGATTTTATGATAGAAATGTAAGGTATTTAATTCACATGATCTGGTAACGAGTAAACATTTACAAATATACCAGGAAGTAATTTGTAGTATATATTACGTTTTCAGGGAAGCCACATTGGAGTGTTTGGTTATAAAATAACTTTCTGCAGTTTTAACCTGTTTCAATACGTCACTCAGATGTTATTGGTATTCTGAAGTTGAGAAAAATAGATTTATTAAAACAAAGTGAAGAGCAACTTAAAAACATACTAATTTATAAAATTAAATCAGTGCAATTATATGATTCATATTTTTTTTCAAACAAAATGGTCGTGGCGCAATGAATAGAAAATCTGCTCTAGAGTTGTGAAGTAAAGAGTTCATCCTTATGTCAAGTGTTCTAATTCCACTGTAGGACTCGGGGATCGGTCCTTCGGATGAGACCTTATAAGACAAGGTCTCGTGTAACAGTAAAAGAGAAATGATCCTTCCTGCTCCATGACCCTGAGTGTCGAGTACAAGTCAAAATTAACATACCTCCACAAGATGGTGTCGTCTTAAAATGAGTAAAAAATTCTCAAAAAAGGACTCAAACAACAAGCAATCAAAAAACAAAGTTTACAAAGATATATTTTTCTTTAAAGAGGATAACTTTTATTTTAGTCCTTCTGTTAATTCTAAACATTTTAGGTTTTTAACAAAATCACACGTAAAACTAAAAAATGTGTTGGACTTTTTAATTGTTCATACGTCATATTATTTATACTGAACTCATCAACTATTTATCGTATTAGATATAAAATAAAATATTGGTCGTTTAAACGATCTTCTACAGTCAAGGAATACCTACAGAAAGACAACAGTGACTCATTTATCCCCCGAACTGCATTTGAAAAGTAAAATTACCTCTTTATTATTGTGTTTCCCAACCAATAATTTGAATCTTTTTAAATCTATTTCAATTCTCCACACGGAAAAAATTATAACAAATTGTCAGGTATTTAAATCGCATGTCCTAGTTAGGGGTAAACAGCCAGAAGAAAGACAAGAAAGTAATTGGTAGTGTCTATATGATTCATAGGAAAGCCATGTCGGGTTCTAAGGTAAGAAAACTACGTTTTTACGCGTCATTTTACGTGTTCGAAATTTTCAAATGTAGTATATAATTTAGTTAAACAAAATGTCTCTTTAAACCATACTGATTATACACGAATTATAATGAAGTGCATTCATCAGTTGATTCTAAATACCTTTTGTCAAGCAAAGAATATAAAACAATATATTTCTTTAAAGGGCGTAGCTGCCAATATTTCTCTACTGACATTTCTAAACTTTTCAGAGTTCTACAATATCCATTCAAATTAAAAAGCTGTTGGTTTTGTTAAAAATTGATTTTCGTTCATGAAATAAGTATTCATGTAGAATTTATTACCTGTTTATTCTACTTTATCTGACATTGAATAAAATTTTTGGTAGTTTTAAAGATCATTTTCAGTCAAAGATGACATCATATAGGAAACGGTGACTTATATTCATTCCTCCAACTTCATTTGCAGGGTATAATTGCCACTTCGTTTTTTTTTTATTTCCCAATCAACAATTTGAATCTATTTAACGATCTTCTAAACGAAGATTTTATGATAGAAATGTAAGATATTTAAATCCCATGATCTGGTTACTAGTAAACATTTACAAATATACCAGGAAGTAATTTGTAGTATATTTTACGTTGTCAGGGAAACCATGTTGGATCATTTAGTTAGAAATTAACTTTTCGCAGTTTTAATATGTTTCAATTCGTCACTTAGATCTTATTGGTATTCACAAGTTGGGTAAATTAGATTTATTAAACGAAGTGAGAGCTACCTTAAATCATACTGATTTATAAAATAAATCAGTGTGATTATATAATTCATTCTTAATATTTTTTTTCAATGAAAATGGTCGTAACGCAATGAATAGAGAAACTGTTCTAGAGTTGTGAAGTGAAGAGTTCATCCTTATGTCAAGTGTTCAAATTCCACTGTGGGACTTGGAGACCTGTCCTTCGGATGAGACCATGTAAGCTGTGGTCTCGTGTAGCAGTAGGTGAGAAATGCTCCTTCCTGCTCGATGTCCCTGAGTGTCGAGTACAAGTCAGAATTTGCATCCCTCCACCAGATGATGTCGTCTTAAAACGAGTAAAAAATTCTCAAAAAATGACGTTAAACAACAAGCAATCAAACAAACAGAGTGTACAAAGCGATATATATTTCTATAAAGGGTATACCTTTTTCATATTTCTTCTGTTAGTTTTAAACTTTTTAGATTCCTACAATATTACTCTCAAAACTAAGGATGTCTTAGATTCTAATTGCTTTTAGTTTAGAACATATGATTAGAAATGGACTCATCAACTGTTCATTCTATCGTCTCAGACATATAATAAAATATTGATCGTTTAGAAGATCTACAGTCAGGGAATATCTACAAAGAGACAACAGTGACTCATTTTTGACTCAAAGTATTATTACCCCATAGTTATTGTGTTTCCCAAACAATAATTTGAATCTATTTAAATCTATTTAAGTTCTTCACTCAGAAGAAATTATAACAAAATTGTCCGATATTTAAATCGCATGCCCTAGTGACGGGTAAACATCTGGAAGAAAGACAAGAAAGTAATTGGTAGTATATATAGGATTCATAGGGAAGCCATGTTGGATCTTAAGGTTAACAAATTTGATGTTTTTATACATCATTATATTTTATTGAAATTTTCATGTGTATTAAATACATTTATTGAAACAGAAATAGACGATTTAGACACATACACCCCCTTCCCGACCCCAAATGTCATTTGATGAGTATGATTGTGTACATTGTAATTGATTCCTAGTTATTGAGATTCCTAACCAATCATTTAATCTATCAAATTCGTCACACAAAATAATTATAAAAGAAATATAAGGCCACACCAATAAAATTTCTTGTTCTACGGACAAATGACCCAAAAAAAGTGGGGCGAGCGAGCGATTTAATAATTATAATATTATTATTTTCTATTGACATAATTTTAAGGCGATACAGTTAAAAATTAGAGCGAGCGTTTAATATTTTATTCTTTTCTTGTATATTTTACATGTAAAACATTAAAAAAAGACTGTTTTAAATTCCTTGAACAAATACACACATTAAACTAAACAAAATTATCCCTTTTCACACAAATTAATATCTTGTATAACAATGTTGATATTGAATTACATGTTTACTAGATACATATTCTTTTTACAATATAACTATGGCATAAAATCAAATTTAGAAAAATGGTTCCATGTTTTACTAGTTGTTACTTCCATGAACATATCTCATATAATGGAATATTTAATCAAGATTCACATATATTGTTTTAGCTCATTGTAAAATCAACATTCAATTAAAAAAAACTACATTCTTGTGAAAATATCTATATGTTATGTGTGTACATAATAAATGGCCAAGACTCAAAACTTTTATGTTCATAGGTTTCAAAACTAATCCTCAACAATTATAAGTTTCACATCTGAGAAACAAGTTTTGGTAGACACATAAGGCTTGTAGTTACTTGGAACATAATGCTTAAAAAAAATGTTTAATCCCATACAAAGATTAAATCAGTGAGGTAACACATGTAAAGTCATTTTAGTGTACATCCCTGACAATAGATCCATCATCCATGTAGGTTTAGAGGTAGGACAAAGTTAATTTAGGAGCCAGACCTTCTCCAAAACTTAAACTAGCTAAACCAAGAAAATAATATAAACTAGAATAATTATGTACAATAAAATATTTACTTATAACACTGCATCTTAAACAGAGTGGTACAAAGAAACACTAGATGCATCATCAATGAAACTCTCATTCAAAAAACGCAAAAAATCTGTGCCAAAAACTTTGTTGCGATGAGCTAAAAAAAACTAATAGCAGAAATAAACAAATGAGGAAAATTCTGCATTACTGTTCAGATGAATTATTTGGCTGTTGAGACTCTTGCTTTCTTTGAAATAAATTTTTTCCCCCATGTTCTTGTGTCCTTTCCCGAATTGTGGCAGTTAAAACAGATTGGTCGTACAACAGAGAATTGCTCGTATAATGTAGATATATAAGGATCTGAGTCGTCAAGAAGATCTTCTGCTGAGCCGCAGTGAATGCAGATTGGAGGTAGATAGTGTCTCAATGAAGCTGTGAAATAATTTGTCTCCACCTCGGACAAGCACGTAACAGCTTCCTTCACAACCATATGTACACTATCATGGTCACTTGGAACTAAAGATGCACCACAAGTGTAGTTGCCATCCTCTTTTATTCTTCTCAGAAGTGCCTCCTAAAAATTAACACACCTTTATATTATTATCTTTCATATTGACAAATCAGATATACAGTACTATCATTTTAATATAAAGCATAAACAGCTTTATTTGCTATTATGCATAGTCTTATTGTCTGACCTTATGGAAAAACTTAAAACAAATGCTTGCAACGATTGCAACTCATTGCAAAATTAATGATAATTAATAAAAGTAATACCTGTTCTGTTGTCAATTTTTTGTTGCTGTACACACAGCGCGGTTTTCCGCATTCCTCACAAACGATCACATCACGGACTTTCTGACTTTTAAAAAACTCTCTGTTCTGAAGATCAGCTTCACTTTGAGGATTAATGGCTAAGGTTGAACTCGGCCGGTGTTCATCATTCGTTTCTTCACCATAAACCTTTTTTTATAAATATAACAGGATTGAGTAAGCACACATACAAAGGCTTAACAAATCAAAACCAAAAACATCCATCAATATAGATGCAATATAAAAAGATTTCATGTGAAGAAGTTCAATATATATATATACGTGTGTATCATGTTAAATTTAAGGGAAAAATTATATGTATAAACAGAGGGGGTACATTGTATGTAAATTATTGAGTTGTTCATATCAAATACCTCCATGAAGTCCAAATATTGTCCATCCTCGCCTGGAATAGGATCGGGTATAAAGGATAAGTCATCCAAGTCAGGGACTCGAGGTGGCTGAAGTACAGTACAATAGTTACAAGTAGAACATTTCTTGAGTTGGAACATGTAATGGCTACTCTTTGCATGTCCTTTTAAAAAATCCTGAAAAAAATATCATGATATTGAAATGAAACTTATTACCAACAATGTGGTGTTTTTTTTTTTTTTTAAAAAACACCATATACATAGTAGTATTTACATAAGTTCATGAGTTAAATATTAAAAGTATTATTTTAAAGTGCTACAAAAATTAATTAGATGCATGCAGAGGAAACAATACACAGATTAATGAAATATTTAGGTTACTACATCTAGCTGTAAGTACTTGGTGTTATATGCATATGCGTTAAATATGGGATAAACACTACATGTAAGCAGAGAAAAGAAAGATTTTCTACATTGTCTACCTGTAATTCTTTCACTTTGCGTAAATCTTGGGTAGACATTTCTGTGTTGACATTGCAGTGGACAACCTGGCGAACAACCTCTAGACCAGCCTCAATATCCTCATCTGACATTCCTGTATACACCTTCAGTGGCTCATCCTTCAACTTCATTCTTTCAAATGTTGAGTTCACAAGCTCTATGGTGTCATCAATCGATTTCTAGTAGGCCTCTTTAAAACCTTGTTTCACATTTGCCAGATTCCTGATAGCACCAAGTGTAGTCTTATGCTTCATAGCAATTTCAAATCTTTCATCCATCTCCTTCCTTGCTAAGGCAACATGCTGTAAGGAGAGATTCAATATTGACATACAGCGCTCTGCAGGGTTCACCCAACTATGATTTGGAGCTGTTCGTAACGCAACAAGCATGTCCAGATTAAGGCCAATAAACAATTGGACAAGAGATAATTTTACAGTCTCAAAAGTGACCCTGTGGTCTGGTCCACCATCAGTCATAATACACAGAATAGGATTTTCCAGATCCACACCATTTTCTGAATGGTGTTCTCGCAAAATTCTGGTAACTTCAGTTGCATGCCTGTATGGGGATGATGGCTGAAAAATTTTATCCTTGGTTGTGACAAATATTTTCCCTCTGAAAAAACTGTCATTAAAATTGCGAGGTATCTTTGAAACAAAAGTCACAGATGGAACGATTCCATTTACATGGAAATCATGATCTGTACACACTAATCGCGGTCCTTCAGCTGGGGTAAGTACTCTGTTATGCCCCCTTACCCCTGTGCTAATTGGAATCCCAGGCTCTCCGACTGGAACTATTGCCTTGTCATCCAAGCAAATAAAAGTTGTCAATTCCTTATTGACTACACAAACATTTTTTAAATACTTAAAAGCTGTTGCAACATATCTGGAATCAACATGATTGACTCTTGCCAGTCTTGTCTGGACTCGGAATTTTACGTTAAATCTTCCAGAGTATTTTAATGCAGATTTTTGGAAAGAACTGCTAGGTTGGAATTGCAATCGAAGGGTTTCTGTACTAGGTATGGGGGTTCCCTCTGGCAATCGTGCAGATATCTTATCTCTTAATTCTTCAACAGAGATTGCCATGGGTAAATACAATTCCTCTCCATGACGCCTTTCACTGACTTGAAGCAATTGTTTGTCAAAATATTTCCCTGTTTCCTCAAAGAAAACTCCAAACTTAGTGTCAATTTCTTTGCCGTTTAAAGTTCTGTAGTCAAGAAGTAAATCTGGATCATCACTGTCAAGCAGAATGGAAATTCGCTCATCAATTCTGGCTTGTTCATAAGAATCTGATGTGCTTTCACAGCCAGTTAGTTCGAAGTACATATTTCGTAGTAAAGACTTTGGAATTTTTACATGTTTTGAATAGCGATTAATAAAGTCTCTTCGCATTGACCTTGTTGAGAATTTTGGCAAGAAAGCATTTATTCTGTTGACAATAAGAGCATTCTGAGTAGTACGTTCTTGTGTATCTTCCTCTGAAACTTTCCAGATAAAGTTAAGTGTTCCAACAGAGCCACCATAAGCCATTCTGTATAACATCACAGGTACCTGTAGGGTTAGATTTTTTATGTATTGTCGCCTTTTGAGTCTATCTTCTGGTGTATAGGAGTCAAGATCCATGTATTGATAATTTTTCAACGATTCTAAATCATTCTGTAATCTTGTGTACTCGCAGCACAGTTAAGGTTACAGTAAGGAGGCGGGGCCTAATTTGTACGGGAAATGTTTACTATGACGTCACACATAATATAAGGTCTTCAAATTACCACAAAATGAAATTATTAATTATTTCAAACAGCTAGATAGCTGTATACTACATACAAACATACTATTACATGCAGTTTTGTCGTTTGTTAAATCCCACACAACAGTATATAAACGATGCATCGATCGTAATGCACTTGTCAATGTGACGTCATCTCGCAAAAATGACGCAATTTGTACAGTGAAAGGCTGATCAAGTCACATTTTGTACAATGAAAAACGTCTTTTGTTCTCAAATAAAATATTATTTGTAGTAAAATAAAAAGCCGTTAACTTGGATGCGATGTCTATTTCAGTATTTTATTTATAAACTGTACGTGCATTCTCCAGACAAGCGATACTGTCGTGTGTTTGTATGCAGATTCATTGAAAAAGTAATGGAAGGGCCCTAATAAATCGATTTATTGCAAGGGCATACCCTCATTGTATCTTGTGAAAATTTTTATACATAAAATCAAGAAGCATTAATATATTTGAAAAGTGCTGCGAACCTCTTGAAATCTTGCAAATAAATCAATTATAGCTATATGTAATATAGTTGACCGGCAAAATATTCAACCTGCCGTCCAACAAATTAAATTTTACCAATTAAAGAAGGAAATCTATATAGGTTCGCAGCACTTTTCACAAACTACATATAGTGTTGAAAAGGATTATAAAATACACTAAGATTTTTAACTTGGTTATGCCCTTGCAATATTGAAATTTATAGATGACCTCTAAACTGCAAGTATAATTGCCAAAGTCATGTGACATCGACATCACATGACAAGTCTAAATAAAAAATCTAAATGTCCCCAACATGTAGATTTAAACAACATAACATTTTTTGATATCAGTGAATTCCTAAAAAGAATCGCCCATCCTAATTTAGTATGTATTTTTTATCTTAAAAAATCGCCGATATTTCCATTTGTAACCTTAACTGTGCTGCGCTTTTCATTCTGTTTTGAATCTGGCTTAATGTACTCCAAACAGGTGTCGGATTCTAGTGATCTTTTTGGTGACGATCCTCTTTGATTCGATTCTTTGTGGCTTTGATTGTCTTTGTCTAATCTGTTTTTGTATTTACATAAACAGTCCAACAGTGACTCTAAATCTGATGATAATTGCTTATGTCGGGTCAATGACATAGAAGGGAATGACAAGGCTTTGCTTAAATCCAGCGAAAGTTCATTCAGTTTTTCTGCTGTGATTACTGGGGTCTTATGGTGAATTTTTTTAAAGTCATTATACCCATGGAATGTAGAGAAAACCTTTGGCACTGGGCATGCAAGTTCTTTAAATTTGTGATGGGCATGATCTATATACCACAATGTGTTTCTGAGTATCTTTATTACAAACTCACCAGTGTCTAAAGAATCCTTTGTCCAGCCATAACCTTTAGACGACATCCAGTCAATTAGGTCACTCTGCAGTCTTTGAGGGCCTGTCAGTTTTTTCTCATTTTGTGATTTAGGCTTTTGTGGTAATGATAAGCATTTGTTATTGTGCATAAGAACAGAAAAAGCATTGACAGTATTGCTAGTAGTGGAATTAGTAGTGCTGGGATTAGGTGCAGCTAAATCTACTTGGTTACAGGGTGGCGAGAGTATATTTCTATCTACGATATATTCCATACACTTACATCCAAGTGTCTGCATTATAACCCCTACGTCCATGTTGGTGTTTTCTGTCGAAACAAACGGTGCTGATACACTCTCCCTCATTCTCACCTCGATAATCGAGTCAATGGATAAGTTAAGGTTTTTAGCAAATACACATTTTTCAAAGAGTTCCACTAACGTCCCACCGCAAAAATTAATCGCTGTGTTTGATAGTAAAATACTACCACTTCTTTCTGAAATCTTCACGACTAGAACCGCCATGCTGTCCAACATGTGCAAACACAATCAGTGTTAGTACTGATTTTACCGATTGATTGACATTAACATGTAGAATTGAAGCGCAGTTGTGATTTAGATTTAAACTAAAATAAAAAATGGGGCGGGAAATGGAACGAAAATTTCCGGAGGCGGGAAATTTTAAATAATATTATTTTTAACGTTTCTTTAAAATAGGAGCGCGCGGGTCCATCGAACAAGAAATTTTATTGGTGTGGCCTAAGGTATTTAAATCACATGACCTAGTAACGAATAATCAACTAGAATAGTACAAGGTAGTAGTTTAATTTATCTAATCAGGGTATCAGTTGTATTCTACTCTATCAGACATTGAATAAAATATTGGTAGTTTCTAGGATAATCTCACTTAACGCTCAGACAGGTAAAACTAAAAATGTGTTGGTTTTGTTAACATTTGCTTTGAGTTCATATAATCACTGTAATCTAAGTCTCCAAAGAGTTAAATATATAATTACAGGTGCATCGATTTAAGTGAACTTAATCTCAAGTTATGGACCCCCGTAACAGTGCCCAGGAAATCCTCCTCTGTGACTTGTGTCAAAAAGCACCATTACAGAGTCATTGTGAACTTTGTCATGTAAATCTCTGTATAGTCTGTGTTGGAAAACATCTCTCTGATTCATCTAAAAGACACAATGTTGTGCCATACAAACACAAAACTTATGCTCCTATCAACCCAAAATGCCCAAACCACACTCAGAAACATTGTGAACTTTACTGTGAGAAATGTGACATTCCCGTTTGTTCTACCTGCATCTCCTCAGGGAAACATAAAGGACATGATTTATCTGATGCTCTGCAGAAACTCAGTTCAAAAACAAGAGATTTGGAAAATGACTTGGAAGATCTAGAGAAAAGAATCCTTCCAACATTTGAGGAAATTAATTCAGATTTAAGCTCTGAAAAAGTCAACTTAGAAAAACATTATGAGAAACTGACAAAAGCTGTCAACAAACAAGGAGAAGACTGGCACAGGGAGATTAACATCATTGTCAACAAACAGAAATCTGAAATTGATGAGATGAAATCTAAACACCTGACTGCTCTTAGTGAACAGGAAAAAGAAATTAAACAAATAACTTCTAAGATAAAACAGTGCATACTTGATCTGAAGAAAATACTGGACTCCAATGACGTCTCCCTAGCCTCTGCATACAAGTCCAGGAATGCTGAATTCAGAAGGTTACCTCCTCAAATCAACGTCTCATTACCAATTTTCTCTCCTCATCAGATCAACACAGAACAGCTCCATAAAATGTTTGGTTCTCTGTCAGCATTATCCATTACAACAAAACAACAAGGCCACGCAAAAAAGACACCAGAAGATGTATCTCGTCCTCTAGTAAAACCACTGCTCCATAAACCAAAGCTCCTCAGCACCATAGACATTAGAAGTAGATTATACAGTGTGACCTGTCTCAGTGATGAAGAAATCTGGACATGTGAAACTGGCAAAATCATGAAACTCTACAACCTCCAGGGTAAACTACTGAAGTCAATCCAAACCAAGTCTGGGGAAACACCACGTGATATAGCAGTGACAAGGAGTGGAGATCTAGTTTATACTGACCCTGATACAAGAACTGTAAACATAGTTAAGAATGACCAGATACAGGAAGTGATCCAACTACAGGGGTGGGCTCCTTACAAGGTCTGTAGTACCTCCTTTGGTGACCTCCTGGTTATCACGGTTAGTGATGATGATAAACAATCAAAAGTTGTTCGTTACTCTGGCTCCACAAAGAAACAAACCATTCAGTTTGAAAGTGAAGGTAAATCTCTATATTCATCTGGTGACCTAAAATACATTAGTGAGAACAGGAACCAAGATATCTGTGTGGCTGACAATGGAGCCAGAGCAGTGGTGGTGGTTAACCATGCAGGAAAACTCCGATTTAGATACGCTGGTCATCCCTCTACTACGAAGAGACCAGTTGATTTATGCGGAATCACAACAGACAGTCAGAGTCAGATCCTGACAACAGACCAATCCAACCGCTGTATCCAAATCCTAGATCAGGACGGAAAGTTCCTCCGTCTCATTGATAACCGTTATCTACAATATCCATACGGTTTATGTGTAGACACAAGAGACAACCTCTTTGTGATTGACTGGGGCAGTGATTGGTACAGTGGTAAGGTGAAGAAAATCAAATACATGTAAACAAAGTGTAAACATTTCTGTATATTTGCATATCTACTGCTCTCTCCCACTATGAGCTTGTGGTCATCGACTGCGTTCATAGGACTATAGATGCAACTGCTTCTGCTATGAGAGCAATTGCTCTATTAAATTCCTGTAGAACAATCTCTACTACACTTGGCGATCGTGCCGAGAAGTATATACTCAACAAAAAAAAGAAACGCATATTGTTTTACTCGTCAAAGAAATTTTTAAAATGTACATGAAACAACTATTTTTATATCATTGGATACCTGTGACCTATTTAAAGGACAACATGGGGTTTTAAAACCCAAGTGTTGAATTATCTCCCTTGATTAAACATGTTTATGAAAGTAGTGTTTTTCATGATTTCTTCTAAATTAGATGTTTTTGTCATTGATATTTTGGATTTAGAGATACTTTTAACACTTCTATTAAACCCATATTTAAGATTTGATTGCAATGTTAATACTGCAATGCCACGCCCAAACAAAGATGGATACAACTAGGCTAACGATGATACTAAATAGAGCTACGCAACAGGAAGTTGCAACTGTATTTGAAATAAATCAATGGGCTTTGCAACCTTAAAACTAACGTCTGAAGACCACTATCTGGCCATCCGCAGGTAACCACAACCAGGCAGGACCGTCAGACACCCCCCCTCCCTTCATCACCTCATGCGATTCAGAACTTACTGTAAAAACTGCTGCTACAATTGCTGGATGAAAAAATCAGCATAAAAATGCATAAATTGTTCGCATGAGACTGAAATGAGATGATATTCCCCCACGATATCCGTACATTGGAAACCCACTAACATTGAGACTTTACACAGTACATATTGTTACGCCCTTTGAATTTGGGGGCAATGAAAATGACCTCAACTTGACTTTTCAATTTGCAACATTGATTTTTATCACAACACACTCTAAAATCGCTTAAGTAATATATGGTTTAAACTGAAAACTTAGAATTTCATATTATTCTGATTATGCGTTTCTTTTTTTGTTCAGTATATATATGAAACTTTTCGTAAAAGAAATAAAAATAAGTTTTTAATAATATTCTTTGAGAAAAAAGAAATTCAGAATAATTAAATTTGCTGATTTCTATCTTTAAAAATTTAATTTTGGTCAATGTATTTAATTGTATAAAAAACTTTTTAAAAATTGTAGAAAACTGCCCTATTTTCATTTTTTATATCATGCATATTTGTTCAAAGAACGATAACTCTTCACACTTGGGTAATAACATTCAGAAAACTAGTATAACTAGTATATCGACTTCAAGAATAATTTCAGCTTTTAAAAATAAATAGAAGAACTAAAAAAAAAAATAGAAAAGCATTCTGGAGTAATAATCATTATAAAAGCATTATCATTTTTCATCAAAGTGTTAAATCGTTGATTTTGTTAGAGGCCGGGTTTCAATAGGTTGATCGATGACGTCAAAACTGCATCAAAACAAAAATTAAGAGAATATGTGTTGACGGCGCTGCTTGTATCCAGATAACTGTGTTTGAGAGGGAAATACTTTATAATTGTTTGTGATTTATTACATAAAAGTATCATTGATCAGGTGTACTGATTTTAAAGCCATATGTTTTTCATTTCTGAAGACAAGAAGCCGCGTCCTTATGTAAGTCAGGATTTCCTCTGATATTTTTGAATAAATCAAAGAATGCAAATATAAGTTATAAACAACGATTATTCAGTGAACATGGCATTATAAATAGCAATAGCTCTGCTGGCATATTTCCCATGATGCGCTAGAGCGCATCATGGAATATGCCAGCAGAGCAATTGCTATTCATAAAGCCATGTTCACTGAATAACGTTGTTTATTTCTTAAATGTAATGAAAAAAATATCTCTATGCCAGAGTGAAATAAGATTTTGATGAAAAAGTATTTGTAATTTTGATGAAAAAAGTTCTTTTTATATCATGTATATCTAAACACATTCAAATTACTCACTAAATTTTTTGTGCATGTAAATGTATTAAATTCAGGAGTAAAACAAAAATTAAACAACAAATTTCTTTAACTGTGTGGTAATATTTTAATAAAACTAAATAGGGAGGAGTCTTTTATTTAAAACATTTGGTGATGTGGGATGTTGTGTTCTATTTATAACATTATACTGAGTGATATTGTGGGAAACATGATCTATTTATAAAACAATACCTGAGTGGTGATGAAATTGTCCTGTTCTATTTATAACACTATCACTTAGGGTGATGTAAGGTGTTGTGTTCTATTTATAACGCTATAACTGTGTGGTGATGTAGGGTGTTGTGTTCTATTTCTTACACTATACCTGAGTGATGATGTAGGTTGTCGTGTGATATTTATAACACTATACCTGAGTCGTGATACAAGGTGTCATGTTCTATTTATAACACTATACGTAAGTGGTAATGTAAGTTGTGTTCTATTTATAACACAATAACTGGGTTGAGATGTAGTATGCTATGTTCATGTTCAATCTTATAAGTTTCCTCCATTGGTAAAGAGAGTCTTTAATAATAGACATAAATGACACAATTTTGACCTTCCTATAACAATTTAAATTGATCATTGTCAACACGCCCTTATGCAGCCATTTCTTCTGTAATTGTGACCTTCAATTGCACATCCAGATCCGACCTTTGTTAAATTTGCATCATGGTCATCTGGACCAACATTTTTTGAAAAGTACCAATATCGCTAAGATAAATTATGTTTATGAATAGAATATACGGCACGAACATGTGTAGCGCCAATTCATGATTTTGCCAACAACTCCATATCCATTGATCATTTTGAATACTCTAGATTATGTACACATGCAGTATTTATGTTATATTTCTCTGAGATATCACTTGAAATAACAACAAATTTGTTCAACTAGTGCTTAGGAAAATTTACGAAGTTTAAATAAGCTTAAGGTCAGACAACACGTTCCTCAAATTTAAATAATTTATATATAATTTTTTCTAAGAAATTGTGTTTGAAGTATAGGTACTTAAACAAGTTTCCTCACAAAAAATTAGGGTACTATATACTGTTGTATCTTGACTTATCATACAAGGAGAGGGTGTACATAGGCCTTGCACCTGTTGCCCATTCCTTATTGTACTATTCAATAAAATATGTTTAAAGTAAAATTTTACATATCCAAGTTAATTAATGAGCTCACTGACATGGTGGTGATTTTAAACTCGTTCATCTCTGTATGATAGGTGAATAATCAACCTACAAATCAAGGTTATAAAAAATTATAATAATTAAACTACTGCAAATAAATTTAAGGTTTTAAATCAATATAAAAATCAACCTACAAAATAAAGGTTAAAAAAGATTATAACTAGATGCTGTCATGAGACAGTAATACCCGCACTAAGGTGTTTGCCTCTAAATACACGCTCCTACATATTGGGCGGCTTTCCAAGGAAAAAGTCAAAATAATTCTATAATTTACATGTATTCGTCAAATTGAGTATGAATTAAATTCTCAGACCCTGTGACCTATAACTCAGAACCTCTTATATTTATTTTACATGCTTAATTCATTATAAACCAGTTTGAATTCTATTAATGATGTAAATTAGATTTTGATAAATGTTTTGCTCATAATAGGACCTATTTAAATTTACTAATCCCCCCCCCTCGACACCACAATATACCACAGCACATACTTTTGGGAATAGGCTAGATGGAAAAGTTTTGTTAAAACATCGTTTGTTATGAATTATTTAAAATTTGTTCTTGTACTATACATGTTAACATGTAAATTTCTACATCACATCACGTTGCGTCACCCAT
>PRKT01000999.1:126305-150345 GCA_003671525.1 Saccostrea glomerata
CCTTTGACCTTGACCTTTGAGTTTGACATATATTTGAGAAACTTCAACCTTCGCCATAGGCTTCCATACAGGGACATCAGTGTTTCACAAACACATCTTGTCTTCATTATTATTTGGTGGTGTCTCCATATGAGGGAAAAATTCCCAAGAGAGATGTATTCACAATAAACAAACAAATTACTAAAGAAAATATAAAACATGAATATGTTGGTCATGCATATCTCTGCATGCAAAAAACAGCTTTTCAAATACTGCAACCATATTGTAACCCTTTCAAACACTCATTTGAGCTTTTCTGGTTTCCTTAGCATATAACGTCTGTCGTGACGTGTCGTCCATATGTTTGTTTGAAAACTTTTTACATTTTTAACTTCTCTAGAACAACTGGGCCAATTTTACCCAATTCATATAGAAATATGTACATTTGTATGTCAGACTGTCCATCTGTCTCAATAAATTTAACCTTGGTCATCACGGTCATATCTACTGAATGAGAAGAGACATTCATATTAAACTTATGTATCAGTATTTACCTGTGAGAATGCCATGGTTTTTTTTTTTACATGTGACCTAGAAGTTTGACCCACTTGCAAAAAAATTAGATTGTTATATCATTTTGAAAGAGAAAAGTTAGGGCATTCATATCATAATGCATGTATATTATTACCTGTGATAAGACCTTTCCAAATAAATCATGACATTTACTCTGTGACCTTGACCTTGAGGCGGTCAAGCCTAACCTACTTTTCAAAAATGTTTGATTGAGATGAGATATGACTCTCACATTTGACATGTACATTAATTACTCATAAGAATTTAAGGTGTTTCCCAGCATGCAATGCTTTTTTGCCCCTTGACGTTGATGTTTTACATAATTTTCAAAATATTTAACTCTCCTAAAAGATGACTAGGCTGCTGAGTAAAATGTAAGAGGAGTTCAGGGAAAACGGGGCTTTTTGTATAAAAAAAAACGTTATTTTTCGACCCCCATTTGACCCCCCGGGGCAAAATCTAAATTCAGACACCTTACTGCACATCTACCTGACACCACCAACCATCTCCCAAAAGATGATTAGGCTACTGTGTAAAATGTAGAGGGAGTTCAGGGAAGACGGGGCTTTTTGCAGAAAAAAACGTCATTTTTCGATTCCGAAACCTTACTGCACATTTACATGACACCACCAATCATCCCCTAAAAGGTGATTAGGCTGATGAGTAAAATGTAGAAGGAGTTCAGGGAAGACGAGACTTTTTGCACAAAAAATGTGATTTTTCGATCCCCATTTGACCCCCAAGGGCAAAATCAAAATTCCGAAACCTTACTGCACATCTACATGACCCCGCCAACCATCTCCCAAAAGATGATTAGGCTGCTGAGTAAAATATAAGAGGAGTTCAGGGAAAACGGGGCTTTTTGTATAAAAGACGTTATTTTTCGACCCCCATTTGACCCCCCGGGGCAAAATCTAAATTCAGAAACCTTACTGCACATCTACCTGACACCACCAACCATCTCCCAAAAGATGATTAGGCTATTGTGTAAAATGTAGAGGGAGTTCAGGGAAGACGGGGCTTTTTGCATAAAAAACATCATTTTTCGACCCCCATTTGAGCCCCCGGAGCAAAATCAAAATTCCGAAACCTTACTGCACATCTACGTGACACCACCAATCATCCCCCAAAAGGTGATTAGGCTGCTGAGTAAAATGTAGAAGAAATTCAGGGAAGATGGGACTTTTTGCACAAAAACGTCATTTTTTGACCCCCATTTGACCCCCCGGGGCAAAATCAAAATTCCAAAACTTTACTGCACATCTACATGACACCACCAACTATCTCCCAAAAGATGATTAAGCTACTGTGTAAAATGTAGGAGGAGTTTCGGGAAGAAAAGTGTGACAGACGGACGGACGGACGGACGGACATGAGTAACAACAATATACCCGAACTTTCTTTAGAAAGTGCGGGTATAATAATTAAACTACAAATACACTATACAAATATCACATGGCTTCAAGGGTGACATACCAGAATATCTGCCTCAAGGTCACAACAAAGCCCCTGGAGTGTTACGTCACCAGATGCCGAAGGAATGATCGAACAAATTATCGAACAATTGGAAGAAATTAAAGAGAAACTTTTTGCCAGGAAATCCCGTGTACACTCAAATCTTACACAAGAGTGTGTAAAAAAGATAAAAGCGTAGGTTTTATAACATCTTTTTTAATTCAGTGATCGTACATGCAAGAAAATAATGAAACACATTTTGCTTTGTGTACAGCCTTTTAAACTGCCGGATCTGTTAAAAATTCAAATTTAATTATAGATATCTTAACACATTATTTTCTTTATTCAGTGGAAGAAAAAATGTAGTCCTTTGATACAGTCTTTGTGATGGAACTTTATATATCTAGTAATCAGAATCCAAATTTCAAAAACAAGCTCGAAAAAGCAATGATTTAGAATGCATTCTCGGGTGAATGTAGAATTTCAGTTGATAAAGAAGCATTAAATTCTCAATGTGAGATCAAATGTGGTGGTAAAATTGTAATGAAGAAAAAAGATTCAAGGGAGTTTAGGAAAGTTTGGAGAAACTTCAAGTCAAAAAAATCATGAAAGAATTTTTCAATCGTTTTAGCAATTACATCTGGTCATCTTTTCATAGAAGGGGATCTTGCAAAAGTTCAACATCTCCATGTTCTTCAAACGATTGGCCGCTGCATTTGGCCGACTGAAAATATGTATGAAATGGGAAGATCAGTTGATAACGTGCATGATGTGTCCGTTATATCAATACATAAATCAGTACTTGGGTTATTATTGAAAACCATTGAAGGGTTGAACGAAAAGGTTCATGTTTATGGACAACCTCTTTCAACACTGACCTGGAGTGTGTAAGATATGAAAGGAAATCGCCATGATTTTCCGGAAAATGTTGACGTGATAAAAGTGCATGGTAAATATTCAACTCAGTTAAAATATTGTTTTGAATATGCTCTAAAACTGCAAATGATGCAAAGATATATTTCCTACATTTTGCACCGCGGCCTGCAGCAGAGCCTACTCTGCATAAGCCATGGGCATTATCACGTGACAAAGATCCAGGGTATCCGCACGTGGTTTATCTTGAGAGGCCTACATCATCATTTTCAATAAATTCTTATCATTCATCATTGACTTTTTGTTTTACGTCGATGAATCTATTTATGAGCAAATGCGGTAAAATGTCCATTTATTAATTTTTTTTTAAATTTTACTTTGCTTTGAAGATAGCTAAAAAAAGATTCAACCGTTTCACCTTTGAATATCTTGACGTGCTTTCCTTACATGTGAAAGAATTTTTTACTGCTAAATTTTGTTTGCGGCCGATTTGATGCTTTGCATCAATTTAACTTGTAAATATTATAAATCATGTTGAAGATAACACCAGGCGACTGACCAGATATATTAGAGAAGACGTCGATTCTTTGTCGAGTGCTTTATTAAAGTTTATAATAAAGTGATACTTTTATATTATTACATTAATAATTAGACATATTATAAGTCTGACTTCTTGGTTTGGGAGACCAGAAATATTTTATTATCTGACTTAAGGACCCCGATGGATTAAGGAGTCCTTTTCCGGTCTCCCTAAGATTTTAGCAGCCCATAATGATCATGTACTTTCATGTGCAAGGATAAAACTCGTGAAATAGGACTCCTTTTTAATTATTTTTTCTAATGAATGCAGCAATTTTATACCTTTTATGCACTAAGCGAGAATAAAAATAATTTAAACACAACCCCGTATATATTTCCATGAACGTTGTTATATTTATTAAGTCGACCATAGAAATATGCTGAATTTTAAGCAAAATCCGCTATATATGAATAGTTTTAATGAAAACATCCTTTAATTTAACAGTGTCCTATTAATATATAAGACTCATTCATTCGAGACTTCAATATTCAAAATTTCGATAATTTGTGGTCTTCAAATGACTCATGTTTGTCTGGAGCTATATTGCCTGGTTTCCGATTCCTCTGAGAACCAGCTAAGAAGACACGATGGCAGACGCTTCGAAGCACTCGGAGTTCCTCGGATGACTCGTACCTCGCACATAACCTCGGACGTCAACGGTGATCTACCATCTTGCTGATTCAGTCATGTGATCTTATTTGAATTTCTTTCAAATGTCATACATTTCAAATCGGAGTTATTTTGTGGCACATTCAACAGTTTTTTCTTGCTTTGAAAGCCTGTTAACATGAGGATGTAATCAAAACCTGTTTACGATAGAGAATTGCATAAATTAAGAAACATTTTCGAAGAACGTTATGCAGAGCGAAATATGAAATGAGTGATAAGGCAGTTTCCGGCGGAGAAATGAAAACCCTCATTTACATGCTAGATAATTTGTATGCACAGAAATTCCCCCATACATTTTTTTTTGTATAGAACTCTTTGCCACATTATGTTTATGTTCCCAGGCTATACAACATAGACGTGGTTCTACCTCGGATCCCCCTTCAATTTTTTACTTTGGGGGGGGGGGGGTTAATTCATCTTAAAAATTTAAAATGAAAGAAAAGAATTTACATAAAATGTAGAAAAATATCTCATTCTCCTGAAGGCCGTTTCGTCAATTTTTGTTGTTTTTGTTACATAAGTTAGTTTTCCCCAATTCTTTAAATATAATACAAGAATCTGTTATGATAACTTGACATTACAGTGGCATATCATATGACAGGTACGTAGCAACAATTCCCAATTTTAAAAGTAAGGTCAAAAAGGGTTATGTAGTACATGTATATTAGGGAAAAAAATGGCACTGAAAGAAGTTGAACCTAACCCCCCCCCACACACACACACACCCACACACACACGAGATTTTCGAGTTTGGGCTATATCATTTAAATTTCCTTTTTGTTTTTGCTTGTTAAGTTTTTTAAAATCTTTTTTCAGCTAGATTGAATTTTTTTCTTTGGTTACCCCCTCCTTTTAAAAACGATGCTACGTCAGTGTATAACAATGCAGTACTTTCATTTTGCATTATTTTACCATAAGTACAATGTTAGATTTAGCTATTTTTATGAAGATATTGATAAAAAATCTTTTTTGAAATCAAATCATTTTGTTGTTATGAATTTTTATAGAATTTAATTGTTCATTTTTTATTAACACATACCACCAATTTTCACTGAAATACTAATTCAATCTTTTTGAAAAGAAATATCTTCTCAATATCAATACCTTAAATATCTTTAAAGATACATGGACACAGATTTGAACTTAATTTATTTCGTCTTAAAGTTATTTAAACAAGATTGCCACTTTTCCTAAGTATTAGGAATAAAATTAAAATTTTGAGAGTGCAAGGATGTGTCAATCAAACCCGTCTAAAAATTTGAAGTTTTAATTATAACTTTTAGAGGAAATTAGATTTTTAATATCTTTTTTGTGTGAAATGCTATTAAAATATATAAGTCGTAATATTATACAGAAAATATTAACTTCAAATCTGTGCCCATGCACCTTTACTATCTACGACACTTACGTCTCTCTGCATCGATGTCCGTTTTTGTTTTTCATATTTATAACGGAGTACTACATTTACCGCTTTTGAAAGGTGATACTGCTGATTCAGTAATAAATACACAAATTTGTTGAAGTTTTTACATATTATTGAATTCATTTTAAAAAAAAATGTGCCTGAGAAGTTTGAAGAGTTTCTGTGCCCCGAAAAAAGAAATCTAAAAAAAAATCCGATACCGTCGGGAGCCGGGAGTCGGGAAGACTAGATTTACCGCGTGTACGTTTGTTAAGTTTTTTTCGTTCGTCGTGTTTTATGTACGTTTGTACTGCAAAGATGATCGTTGGGTTTGCATTCATATATGTTTGTTACGTACTTGTTCGTTTGTTATGCTTTAATGTATACTTGTTCTGCGAAAAGGTCTGTTGATTATGTATTGTATATCATTTGTTAAGTTTTTATGATCACTGAAATTAAAATAATTGTTTGTTTTCTCACTATGGTAATTTTTGCCCTTTCCGCTGCCCATAAAGGTCGCCATGCTTATTTTTGGAAATGATATTCTTATCCATGCATTCTGTTGCCGAGATTTGACCATTTCTGACAAATGAACTGTTCTTGTGATAAAAATTAACTCACATGAAAGAAATATAAGACTCAGTAAAATCTTTCAACTTTTGTGACAGAACATTACGGAGGGGGTCACGTGACCGCCAATATCACGTGGTTCGCGCTTGCGCAAAACGGTGGTTGCTGTGCATTAAAATTGGAGATGATTAATCTAAAATATAATCAACATTGAAACCAAATATTGTTTCTTTCATGGAAGTATAAGACGTGCACACACGTCTCAAAAGTGACTTTCTGCTAATTGTTCCAAGTTTTATTCAAGCATATTTTAAATAGTGAAATAGTTTGAAAGCATAAACATAGCTACACTATTCTATTCAGAGACATCATTATTCTAAAATAATTAGTATATGTATTTTTTAAGAACGATATAATAAATCACGAAAAACGTCAATCATTGAAAAAAGTAATGGATTCGAAAGATGGGTTGTTTTTCTTTAAAATGTCAAAAGCATTTTTAAAAGCGGAGCATACGACCAGATTAAACTTTTGTCTTCCTTCTTTCTCTTCTTTCTCTTCCTCCTCACTGTCAGATCTGGCCTCGTACCTACCAGCGGTAAGCACAGCTATGACTTCTAGCTTTCTCTCCCTCGTACTGAACGATTCTCGAAACACAATAGAACCAGAGTCCCCCGGTTTACCAAATTCTTCATCATTCATCCCTTTTACTGCGATAATACCGTGTACATTGCCGATAATTTCCGAGGATACAATTTTACCTTGTGTCCATTGTGAGGATGCACCTAGCTTATGAACGATGTCGTCAATGAACTTCAGACTGTCGTCTAGAGGAGATACCTCAGCTTTTGTTGGTTTTTTCTTGTGATTCAAGAGTCCTTTACTGGGAAAATATTTTCCTACATCTTCATCTACGTCTACAATTGCTAGATCGCTTTGAATTGTTTGAATTTCTCCTTTCGGATTATGAAGACACTTTCCTACAGGTATTCGCTCACCTGATTCATTTTCTATATATACCGTATTGTTCTCTATGCATACATGTCTGCATGATAATGCAACCACCTTTTCCTTGTTCAGTATTGCTAGGCAGCCGAGAGTCCCATAACTGTGCTCGGACAGTGAGGGATACAGTTTCATCCCCTGAGCTTGGGAGCTGGCAAAGGGTTCGATTTTCTCTTTTAGATTTTGTTCAGATATTACAACAATTTTACAAAAATCTGTTGAAGTCACAGTTTCAAATTCATTTTTTATATCAGATTCGTAACAGTCATCCACAATCACTCGAAAATCTTCATAATGAAAGCCATATTTGATGATATGTTTTTTAAACCTGCAAGAATTATAAAAATGATAAGCTTCTATAAGTTTACATTTTTCACGATGTAGCAAGTGCAAAAAATATGCGCAATAATTGTATCATTTTTTTTTTTTGTTCCATGGTTTGATGCAGAATTTATATTATTGGCAATGACATCTAAATTTAAATTGGTTTTAATCAGAAGTTTACAACGGTTGAAAAATCCTCTTCAAATACTACAGCACAAAACCGTTCAATAAACAAACTTGTCCGCCGAAATATGGCTGAAATATTGCCGCCTCGGCGTTAAACAATATAAATCAATCAATCAATCAAATACTACAGTATTCTGTTATGTACAATGTATTTTTCAAAGTATGCAATCTTACTGATTTAAAAGCATATATTTTTTCAAGAAGGGAGAGATTGAGAGAGGGAGGTACCTTTCCAAGATGATTTTAATTTCCTTTGGAATTTCTCTTGACTTTTGCCCAGCCTTTACCATAGGAAAGGACGAGCATTTTTGCATACGTGTAATAATGGCTTCACTGTCTGCTAGAAAAAAAAGCGAATTCAGTTTTCGATTTGGAAAGGGCAAGATAGGCTAAGACTTCTTCTTGGCCCCTGTTTTCGGAAACTTTTAGAATGATGCAACAGAACTAGTTTATCAATAAAAACCTGTGTCATCCCTGTCACAAAATGAATACTAGTTCTAACTTATGGCATACACGGAGGTTACAGGAAGGTCATAAAATATGTCATTTTCTCATTCTAATACAAATTGCTCTATTTTACAACAAATTTTGTTTCAGAAAATATAGAGCACAAGCTTGCCTATCTACCAAATCTATATATTTCATACGCTAATTTCAAATGCATCTTATGTATAAAAATCTCAGACAGGCAAACTTGTGCTCTATGTTTTCCGAAGCAAGAAGTATCTCAAGTTTGAAAAAAAAATCAGCAAAATTGAGGAAATTCGAGAAAATGTCCTACTTCTGTACCCTCTGGTGGCTTCCATGTAAGCTTTGAATCAAAATGAAAGAAAAAGTGAGCTAGCTCACATACCCCACGCTCCCCCATAACTTGACGGTGAAACACATAATGAAAGGCACAGTGCTTTTTAAGGTAGGATTCTTCTCACATTTCTTGTATTTTAAAATTAATGAAATTTTCACAGAATCAAGAGGACAATATCACTAAGTGATGGTATCAGTTAGATTAAATTTGACCGTTTAATATTAGAGGCAAGGTCAGGTCAAGGTCATATACCTTTTTCCTGGACATTAAGAATAAAAAATTACTGATTCCAACCATGCGATCCCTTTTTGTAATTCAAAAGATTGAATGTTTTTCTTTTTGCATAAAAAGATACTACCATATAGGGCCTATAAGATGATATTACCAAATTGACATGGATGATTTAAATAAAATGGATATTTGCTAATCCGAATTTCCTCTACTTTTCTTAATTTTTTAGGATTTATTAGTTATTTTTATATGCTTCCTATATTTAACTTTTTCCAATTTTTACATATAGTAAAGTTGTCACATAAAGGTACAAAATGATACAAAAACTAAAAGTTTTGATCGTTTACTAAGAGAGAAATAACACTTTTTATGGATTTTTGGCTCAAATCTGTACTTCGATTTGAAGCATTTAAAAGCTAACATAGTTCTAGTATGTGTGAAAAATCTTATTTATTTGATATATTTTGAAACTTAAGTCCCTTATTATTAATTTAACTTACATTTGAAAATTTTGTCTAGTCTTTATTTGCGTAAAAAATATAACTAAATTCAATGTTCTATGATAATTCTGAGAGGCAGAAAAGAAGATATTTTCATACGCCACCATTCCGCCAAAAATATAGTCCCTGCTAGTTTTCAAACGCAGTTTACCATTTCTATTTAAATTTTATCCCATTATCAAGGAAACGGTCAACACAAACCAATCAAAACTCGTCATCAACGAGTCTAAATAACAGTCATTACGTAACCCTACAGCACTGGTTGCTAAATTTAACCCTTGCGTTAAAGGACTGAAAAAAAAAACAAATTCTGAAATATTGGGACACCATTCTTAGAAATCCAGAATGCAAAACTTTATTTAATTTTCAACCAATCATAGCTTACAGCAAACACAAGAATATCGATGACGAAATAATCCGGTCTCACCTAAAACAAATACGATGATTTATGTCCGTTGACCCTGATGAGGCTTCTTAATAGGCGAAACACTCTACAACTTCTTGCATAATTCAAATCAAATATTAATCTGCTCTCTGCAAAAAATTATATCTACTAGAAGTGTGGTTTGGAGTGTCGGGTCCTAATAAATCTTTTACAAGTTTGGTTGATTGATGTCGCTAATTTTCACTCATTATAAATTATAAATGTAACACTACTGAATTAGATATCCCCTTAGATTCCAAAAAATCCCCTGTTGTCCCCCTGTCAGTCCCTGACATTTTCCTGTCTCTCCCTGACTTTCTCCTATGTTCCCCTGTCGTTGTCCCTGCTCTCCCTGTCCAGTCCCTGTCGTCCCCTGTCGTTGTCCCTGCCTTCCCTGTCTACTCCCTGTCGTCCCCTGACATTTATTTTGGCCAAGAAAAGAAGTTTAAAAAATATTTTTGTTGCATTTAAGAGTGAAAAATGATATAGTCTTGAAAACTTTAAGTATTTTTTTGAAAATATAAACTTAGTAAAAACTTAACACATTTTTAAATACCTTAACTAAATCCCCTGTAATTTAGTTTCTATCACTTGTATCAACGTGTTTTTTTTGTTTTGGTAGCATTTCGGGGGGAGAACGGCAGAGAATTCTATCATTCTAAAGAAAAAATAAATTACCAATTTATTTCATCTTGTGATGCTAGACGGCATACACATTGTGCTTTATGAACCTTTTTTATATATTTATAAACTTTTCATTTTCTATTTGATCTACTTTGAAACATCTTTGAGCGTAATAACTGTCTTTGTAAAAGAACTAGATTTAAACATTTGGGTACATACATTATCAAAACCATGCATGGGATATTTTGTTTTCCCAAATAATTAAATGAATAAAAAATTAATTGGAAGGAATGATATATAAATGCATTAATAAAATAAATGCCTAATTAATAAATAAAATTATTAAATAAACTAAAAATCTATTTTATTCATTTATTTTCTTATGTGAATAAATCTACAAATCGACTGAATTAAGAATAAATGAATAAATAGATAAATAAATATATAATGAGAATTAGATAAAGTTATTCATTTATTTGTTTATTTTTTTTAATTTATCACTCATTTATATCCCCAAAATTTGTTTTATTAGTTTCATTTTATTTGCTGAAATATGCTACAAAGTATTTTATTCCTAATTCGGTCAAGTCAGTGGCATTTTCAGACCCATTTTCATGATTTTTCTGTTAAATCTAAGTGGTAATTACTGTAAATTTGGATTATCTCCCTTTACAAAATTGGTTTTATTTCTCATCTTGATATCTTGTGTCTGCTAAAAATTATATGTCATTATTAATAATACTTTTGAGAATTTCAAACAAATTATTAAACGTCACAAAGGTGGCAACACACGACAAACTGTTTTACAGACTTTTTACTCATTGAAGGAGGATAAGATAAGGTGTTCTAGCTTTGAAAGGATTATGGAAAGAAATTAACCAGTTGATGGGTAACCGGGGTATCAAAATACTTATTGCATTAAAATAAAGTATTTTATTAGCATATTTAAACGACTTTGTATTACTTGAAATCAATGATGGATATCAAAATAATCGACTCATTATGCACAATATCAATCTGTCATTAACAGTTTTGATACATTAATTTGGTTAAAAAATCGGTTTTCAAAACCCAAACACGATTCTTAAACAACATCAAAGCCATTGATGTTTACCAGTAATTAACTCGGGTCAACAGTCATGACACCTATTATCCTTTTCACTGACCGCTATCCCTTGTTTATGTTGTGGCAGGACGACCGTGTGTAGTTAGCAGCTGTTTGAAATAACATTTTCTCTTTGTATGAGAACTGATTTTTTCAATCAAAACAAAATAAAAGTATTAAAGAAGCTATTGACGGTTAAAAATTGTGCATAATGAGACGATTATTTTGATATCCATCATGGAAGTAAAATAAATAAAAGTAGTTAAAATATGCTTCAAAAATACTTTGATACATATTTATCGTATATCAGTTTACATAGAATATGCCAAACAAATACCATTTTCGGGTATATGATTATTTAGTTTGCTTGTATCGTCAATTTTGAAAATAAAAACATTGTTTTTATAATGATTTAATACATGCAGTTAATTAGTTAATTATTTTTTTTATTCCCTACCTATTTAAAATCAATTATTGTATTGATTTTAAAATCTAAAATATTCCAAAATGCGCCAGTACCCCTTCTGTCTTTTCTTCTTACAACAGGTAGAAAGTCTCTCCATTTTTAAATGAATAAAACATAAATAAAATAAAACTAAAGAAACACAATTTCTTGCGGATATAAATGATTGAATAATTTGTTGTATTTTCAATTTCAAAAATAAATAAATAAATTGATATTTTATTTATTATTATTTCATTATTATTATTTTTTTTAATTTTCTTTATTTACTATGTATTTATTTCGCAGCAATCTGTTTTATTCGTTAAATACTGGTTTGACTTTGTACCACTTGTAAGAAAAAAAGTCAGCAGGGGGTATTGGTGCTTTTTAGAATATTTTATTGTTTAAAACCAATGCATTAATTGATTTTAAATCGTTAGTAAATAAAAAAAAAAACTTATTAACTGCATATATTTAATCATTATAAAAACAATGTTTTCATTTTTAAAATTGACGATACAAGCAAAGTAAATAATCATTTACCCGCAAATGGGCTTTGTTTGACATATTCTTTGTAAACTGATTTACGATAAAATATGCATCAAAGTATTTTTGAAGCATATTAAAACTGATTTAAATTATATTACTTCAATGATCGATATCAAAATAATCGTCTCATTATGCACAATCTTTCCCCGTCAATAGCTTTTTTGATACTTTTATTTTGTTTTGATTGAAAAAAAAATTAAGTTCTCATACAAAGAGAAAATGTTTTTTCAAACAGCTGCTAACTGTACACGGTCACTCTGAACACCACATAAACAAGGTATAGCGGTCAGCGAGAAAGACAATAGGTGCCATGACTGTGTACCCCGAGTTAATTACTGGTAAACATCAATGGCTTTGATGTTCTTTCAGAATCGTGTTAGGGCTTTGAAAACCGATTTTTTAATTAAAACAAAGTATCAAAAATCTAATTGACAGATTAATATTGTGCATAATGAGACGATTATTTTGATATCCATCATGTACTTGAAATAATAAAAAGTTGTTTAAATATGCTAATAAAATACTTTGTAGCAAATCTTTGGATGCAAGTGTTTACATAAAATAAAACTAAATAAACACAATTGCTTGCAGATATAAATAATTCATTAATTTATTGTATTTTAAATTTCAAAAATAAATAGATTGATATTTTATTAATAATTTGTTTTCATTATTTATTTATTTTATATTATTTACTAGAGCATTTACAATGAATTTATTTCGCTTTAATCTGTTTTATTCGTTAAATACTGGTTTGACTTTGTACCATTTGTAAAAAGGAAAAAAAAGAGAGAGACAGAAGGGGGTATTGGGGCATTTTGGAATATATAAGTCTTTAAAATCAATATAATAATTGATTTTAAATTGTTAGTACATTAAAAAAATTAATATTAACTTATTAACTGCATGAATTTATTTGTTATAAAAACAATCTTTTTTTATTTGAAAAATTGACGATACAAACAAATTAAATAATCAAATACCCTAAAATGGGATTTGTTTGGCATATTCTATTTAAAATGATTTACGATAAATATGTATCAAAGAATTTCTGAAGCATATTAAATCTGCTTTTAATTATTTTACTTCCATGATGGGTATCAAAATAATCGTCTCATTATGCACAATCTTTACCCGTCAATAGCTTTTTTGATACTTTTATTTTGTTTTGATCGAAAAAAAATAAGTTCTCATACAAAGAGAAAATGTTTTTTCAAACAGCTGCTAACTGTACACGGTCACTCTGAACACCACATAAACAAGGTATAGCGGTCAGTGAAAAAGATAATAGGTGTCATGACTGTGTACCCCGAGTTAATTACTGGTAAACATCAATGGCTTTGATGTACTTTCAGAATCGTGTTAGGGTTTTGTAAACCGATTTTTTAATCAAAACAAAGTTTCAAAAATCTAAGTGACAGATTAATATTATGCATAATGAGACGATTATTTTGATATCCATCATTTACTTGAAATAATGAAAAGTTGTTTAAGTATGCTAATAAAATACTTTGTAGCACATCTTTGGATGCAAGTGTTTATATAAAATAAAACTAAATAAACACAATTTCTTGCAGATATAAACGATTCAGTAATTTGTTGTATTTTCAATTTCAAAAATATATAGATTGATATTTTATTAATATTTTTTTTCATTATTCATTTATTTTATATTATTTACTAGAGTATTTACTATGAATTTATTTCGCTTTAATCTGTTTTATAATATTTAAGTTTTTAAAATCAATATAATAATTGATTTTAAATAGTTAGTAAATACAAAAAAATAAATAAACTTATTATTAACTGCATGTATTTATGTAATATAAAAACAATCTTTTTTATTTGTAAAATTGACGATACAAACAAATTAAATAATCAAATACCCGAAAATGGGATTTGTTTGGCATATTTTATTTAAAATGATTTACGATCAATATGTATCAAAGTATTTTTGAAGCATATTAAATCTGCTTTTAATTATTTTACTTCCATGATGGATATCAAAATAATCGTCTCATTATGCACAATCTTTACCCGTCAATAGCTTCTTTCATACTTTTATTTTGTTTTGATTGAAAAAAAAATAAAGTTCTCATACAAAGAGAGAATGTTATTTCAAACAGCTGCTAACTATACACGGTCGTCCTGCCACAACATAAACAAGGTATAGCGGTCAGCGAGAAAGACAATAGGTGTCATGACTGTGTACCCCGAGTTAATAACTGGTAAACATCAATGGCTTTGATGTTCTTTCAGAATCGTGTTAGGGCTTTGAAAACCGATTTTTTAAAATCAAAACAAAGTATCAAAAATCTAATTGACAGATCAATATTGTGCATAATGAGACGATTATTTTGATATCCACCATGTACTTGAAATAATAAGAAGTCGTTTTACTACGCTAATAAAATACATTGTAGCACATCTACGGATGCAAGTGTTTATATAAAACAAAACTAAAGAAACACAATTTCTTGCAGATATAAATGATTTATTAATTTGTTGCATTTTCAATTTCAAACATAAATAGATTGATATTTTATTAATATTTTTTTCATTATTCATTTATTTTATTTTATTTATTTACTATGATTTTATTTTGCTTCAATCTGTTTTATTCGTTAAATACTGGTTTGACTTTGTACCATTTGTATTAAAAAAAAAAAGAAAAAAGAAAAGAAAAGAAAAAAAAGAGAGAGAGACTGCAAGGGGTATTGGTGCAATTTGGAATAATTAAGATTTTAAAATCAATATAATAATTGATTTTGAGTAGTTAGTAAACAAAAAAAAATAAATAAATAAACTTATTAACTGTATGTATTTATGCAATATAAAACAATCTATTTTTATTTTTAAAATTGACGATACAAACAAATTAAATAATCAAATACCCGAAAATGGGATTTGTTTTACGAAAAAATATGTATCAAAGTATTTTTGAAGCATATTAAATCTGCTTTTAATTATTTTACTTCCATGATGGATATCAAAATAATCGTCTCATTATGCACAATCTTTACCCGTCAATAGCTTCTTTGATACTTTTATTTTGTTTTGATTGAAAAAAAAAATTAAGTTCTCATACAAAGAGAAAATGTTATTTCAAACAGCTGCAAACTACACACGGTCGTCCTGCCAAAACATAAACAAGGGATAGCGGTCAGTGAAAAGGATAATAGGTTTCATGACTGTGTACCCCGAGTTAATTACTGGTAAACATCAATCGCTTTGATGTTCTTTCAGAACCGTGTTAGGGTTTTGAAAACCGATTTTTAAATCAACACAAAGTATCAAAAATCTAATTGACAGATTAATATTGTGCATAATGAGACGATTATTTTGATATCCATCATGGACTTAAAGTAATAAAAAGTCGTTTTAATATGCGAATAAAATACTTTGTAGCATATTTCAGCAAATAAATAAAATAAATGAAATAAAATAAAACTAATAAATCAAATTTTGGAGATATAAATGAGTTATATAGATTTTTAGTTTATTTAGTAATTCTTATTTATTAAACAGACATTTATTTTAATAATGCATTTATATATCATTCCTTTCAATTAATTTTTATTCATTTAATTCTTTGGGAAAACAAAATATCCCATGCATGGATTTGATAATGTATTCCTAAATGTTTAAATCTAGTCCTTTTACAAAGACAGTTATTACGCTTAAAGATGTTTCAAAGAAGATCAACTTAAAAATAAAAAAGTTTATAAATATATATAAAAGGTTCAAAAAGTTCAATGTATATGCCGTCTAGCATCACAAGATAAAATAAATTGGTAATTTATTTTTTCTTAAAAATCGATGCAATTCTCTGCCGTTCTCTCCACGAAATGCTACCAAACTAAAAAAATCACATTGATACAAGTAATAGAAACTAAATTACAGACATTTAAAAATGTGTTAAGTTTTTACTAAGTTAATATTTTCAAAGAAATACTTAAAGTTTTCAAGACTATATCATTTTTCACTCTTAAATGCAACAAAAATATTTTTTTAAACTTCTTTTCTTGGCCAAAATAAATGTCAGGGGACGACAGGGAGTAGACAGGGAAGGCAGGGACAACAACAGGGGACGACAGGGACTGGACAGGGAGATCAGAGAATGTCAGGGGACGACAGGGAGTAGACAGGGAAGGCAGGGACAACGACAGGGGACGACAGGGACTGGACAGGGAGAGCAGGGACAACGACAGGGGATCATAGGAGAAAGTCAGGGAGAGACAGGAAAATGTCAGGGACTGACAGGGGGACAACAGGGGATTTTTTGGAATCTAAGGGGATATTTAATTCAGTAGTGAGAGAATACAATTTCAATGTTTATAATATAAACTACCATGTTCAGTGAAATATGTGGAGATAACAAGCAATATTTGAGCTCAAAAACAACACAGAAATAGAGTGGAACACGCAGAGTCCTTCAAAACAACAGAGGTAGGATCAGGTGCCATGGAGGAGTGAGCATCCCCTGTCGACAGGTCACACCTCCGTTCGCTTCTTTTCATGATCAGGAAAAAAGCTATATTTCTGTATAAGTAAGAGAAGAAGACGATAAAAAAATTAAAGTCATCACGTTTATCATATATCTTGATTGTTAGAATACCATTAATGTCCTTTTCAAGTAAAATATACAAGTATGAAACAGATGTATCAGACTCTGTGGTATCTTTTATATCAAGCACCTCAGGATATATCGTATCGACATAGGAATGGAAATTACCATTGATAATTGGGAGTACGTCGTAGATATATCTAAATGTCGAGTTGAAGGCCACAGCAAGTTTTTCTTCTTTTCACGCATAAAGTTTTGCACAAATTCTGCTTCATATGAATACAAAAAATAGGTCTGCTAATAATGGAGCGCAGTTTGGTACCCATGAGGATTCCAACTGATTGTTGGAAGACCTGGTCTCCAGAAACCACATAGATATCGTCAATTGTGTGTGCAATCAGATTGTTTTTTAAGAAAATAATTTTGCAAATGATCAATGACAAGGTAAGTAAATTAACGAGCTCCATTTTTATTGAAAAAGCAGCTGTCGATGATATTCAAAAGTCTGGACTTTGATTTATCGTTTGGAATGGTTGTGTATAAAGTTGAAAAGGTTTTTAAGCTATTGATTTTGGTTAAATTTTGTGATTTCAAATTTTGCAAAAGTTCTCTAATAAAATATCCAAATCTGATTCACACCTCTTCTTGTTTGTTAAAGGATAAAAGTCTTAGAGAGTTGTCGTAACTTAACTTTCAATAACCATGTTGTAATGTATTTTCTTTTAAATTTGATTTTTTTTAAATAATACAGCTAAATTCTAAATGGTAATTTTTTCTATGAAAGCTGTTAAATAACTACACAGTAAGATATAATGAATTATAGACAAAAATGATACTTTTTTACCGCATAGAATTTTAATAGGTTAATCTTTATCACCATTGCTATTGCTTGACAATTACCTCACAGTTTGTGTATTTTTTATATAACGTCAAAGTAAAAAAAGATGCACCGCTGATTAAAATTATTCATAGCGTAAATATGCTTTTCAAGATTTAAATCTTGGTTTATTACAGATACAGTGAATACTAGTATTTTCCTGTAAAAATAGGTCATAAAATAAATAAAGAATTTAAAATACACCATTCACGGCTTCACGCATACTAACAACAAACTTCACTCAACCACAGTTAAACTGCATCCTAACAACGTTACGCTTTTGACACGAAAACCGGAAATAAGGTGTGTGCACTATGCTTATACTGCTAGTACTTATAAATTAGTTATCGTATTGATAATTCACATTTGGGGAATTTGTTTTTATGTCAGCATTTCCTCAAAGAAATGTCATGCAATAAATGAAGTCAAATTTATCATTCCAAATTTGAAAATTTCATTATACTTCATTTCTTCAAGCTTTGACCTTAAATCGAAATGTTGGAAATTAGCTTTTTTCATTAGTATGAAGTATTTTTTTCACAGCATGTTGAATGGTTGAATTTTCTCTGATGAAAATCAATATTGATACCCAATTTACGGCCTTCTCACGAGAACTTAAAATGACACATGTAAAATAGAACAACCCTAGCACCACCTTTTCACAAGTTATGGCCAAGATTAACGTTTTTAAAGGTAAGGACAAATTTTTGGTAAAGGTCAAAAGGTTGTTGGTATTTAATGGAATGTCTTGCCACAACGAATACATATGCAAAGTATGAAAGTCCTAGCACCAACCTTTCGAAAGTAATTTCCAAAGTTAAAGTTTTAATTTTATAAAATTAGGTCAAGATCAAGGTCAAAGGATCAAAGTTGTCAGTATTCCATGAAAGGTCCTGTCACTAGGATTTAATATATGAAGTATGAAAGCCTTAGCCCTTACCATTTTAAAGTTATGGCCAAGGTTAAAGTTTTCGAAAAGTAGTTCAATTTCAATGTCAAGGTCAAAAGGTCAAGGTTGATGGTATCCAATTGAAGGTGTTGTCAAAAAGAATATATACTGACTATGTGAAGATTGAGAGTCCTAGCACCAACTGTTCAAAAGTTATGGCCCAAATAAAAGTTTGGAATTTTGGTGTAAAAGTGTGTCAAACTCCACGGTCAAAGAGATCAAATTGGATGGTACCCACAGAAAGTTCTTGTCAGTAGAAATACATGACAAGAAGGTGTCCGAAGGTTCCTTGGACTCATACAGTACTTGTCGAAATTCATTCCAAACAATCTGCTTTGGAACTTCTTAATTATTCTAATGAGTGAAAAGGACAGTCAAAATGATATAGAACACTAAAAAGGGACAAAGGGGTACCTGTTAAGATCAGAGGGGCGCACTAATTTAAGGGCAGGGGCAGCACCCCTCCATTTCCCCTACCTGGAACACTGTAATGAATTGATTTAACAGGCTTAAAATGCTACTTTTTATCAAAAAAAAAAAATTAGCATTTTAAGCCTGTTAAATGAATAACGTATTTTCGAATAACACAAAAATGCATTCCAGATATTGATGAGTGTACACTACAGACCGATGACTGCCAACAGATTTGTGTGGACACTTCAGGAAGTTACCATTGCAAGTGTAATCCAGGCTTCGATCTGGCTGTGGACCTTTACACCTGTATCAAAGGTACATCTTACTTTGTGTAAAATGTAGAAATTATCAATGGTATCTTACTCCTGTTATCTGCAGAAAAAAGTTCTTAGGCATTTATGCATGGTCAGTCAAGTCTGTCCACATTGTGTTTTACTAAAGCAAAAAACACTTAATATTTCAAACCCTTAATACATTTGATATCAGAAAACTCTTTCTGAATTTTTAAGTCACCTTAGTAAACTCAGGTGACCTATTGCTATCCATTTTCACCTGTCGTCGTGCAGTGTGCGTCCTGTGTCGTGTGTTAACATTTGAACATTTTCAGCTTCTTCTCTGCAACCACTCAACCAATTTAGTCCAATTTTGGCATAAAGTATATCATATGGATGAAGGGGAACGGAAATTGTGAATTTCATGGTCCCTGCGCCCCTGTGGGGTGGGGCCAAATCCACTAAAATTAATGAAATCTTTTACTTTACACCTGGGCATCAAGTAGTCAAACTGTTTGCATGTTTGTATTGAACATTGAGTCTTTTCACAAAATGTTGAAATTCACGGCCACAGGGTCAGTGGTTCTAGTGCTAGGGCGGGTCTTTATAGGTTATATAGTGAAAATGCATTTTTCTTTGAAAATCTTCTTCTCTGCTCCTTGGTATTAAATAAACTAAGTACATAGTAATGATCAATAAGAATGCCTCTTCCACAATTGTTAATTTGATGTCCTCAGGGTTGAGGATTCTTTACATAGTGTGTATTATATAGAAATATTGAAAATATCTTAATTCCTTGAAATCTTCTTCTCTGCTCCTGGGTATTAAATAAACTAAGTAAGTACATTGTTTTGATGAGCAAGAATGCCTCTTTCAAAATTTTGAATTTTATGGCCCCAGGGTCAGGGGTTCTGGTGTTAGGGCGGGGCTCTTTTGATTATATTGTGAAAATATATCAATTCTTTGAAAATTGTATTCTCTGCTCCTGGGTATTATGCAGGTAAACTACCTTTAAAGCTACGATGAGAAAGGACCTTTCTTTCAGAATTGTGAATTGCAATGCCCCAGGCCAGGGGTACTATAGAGGGGAGAGGCTCTTCTTATACTAGTACAAAATGTACACTGAAAATGAATTAATTGTTTGATATCTGCTCCTTGGTATGATAACCAAGGGTGCCTTTTCCAAAAATGTGAAATATGTGGACCTAGGGTCAGGGGTTTATGTGTGATACGGGTGCTACAGATTATTGCTGAATATTACTGATAAGTTGAAATGCATTTTTGTTGCCCTATCCTGCCTATGGGTATTAAGTAACCAAACTAAGCAATTGCGATGTGTATTGTTATGATAAGCAATGATGCATCTTTCAAAATTGTGAATGCAATGGCGTTGACTTCAAAACATAAACCAAATTCAATCATTGGAAAATTGTTGCATAATGCTCGGATGACCTATATAGCCTATTGACCTCTTGTTTTAGCTCACCAGAGCTGAACGTCAAGTGAGCTTTTCTGATCACTCATTTTCCGCCGTTCGTCTTTCCGTCCGTATGTAAACTTTTCACATTTATTTTCAACTTCTCAAGAACAACTGGGCCAATTTTAACCAAACTTAATACAAAATATCTTTAGGTGATGGGAAGTATAATTTTCAAAATGAAGGCCAAGTTCCTTTACAAGTCGAGATAATAAAGAAAGGACAAAAATAGGGTAAAGTCATCTGAAATCTTTTCAAGATCCAATGGGCCAGAAAAGCTGAAACTTATGTGGATACTAAATTGTTAAAATCATGACTCGGGAGGGTAAGGCGGAGCCACAATAGGGAATCTAAGTTTTAAATAAAAATGTATAAGAAAACTCTTTGAAATTCTTCTTCTCAAAAACCATTGGGCCAGCTGATCTGATGTGGAAGAATCCTTGGATAGTGTAGATCCTTAATTATTAAAATGATGGCCTCCGGGAGTAGGGCGGGGCTACAATTGGAAATCAAAGTTTTACATAAAAATATCTAGGAAAAAGTGTTAGAAATCTTCTCAAGAATTAATGGGCCAGAAGAGCTGAAACTTATATGTAAGCATCCTTGGAGAGTGTAGATTTTAAATTATTAAATTCATAACCTGTGGTGGGGAGGGGGGCACAATAGGTATTACAAGGTAGAAAATCTGGTAAAGCAAAGTGCATCACCAAAGTTACTCAGGTGAGCAATGTGCCTCATTGACCTCTTCTTAAAATTAATTTCCCCCCCTATTATTGATCATGTGTATTGAATTGTTGATTGTTTAAAGCTACAAGGGTAATTAATTTCCTTGTATTTGCCATACTTCAGACCCTAATTTTTATCCTTGTTATGCCACTGGACAGCCTAAGGAGTGCTCCTATGCCTGTAGGATCTCGAATGGAAGTCCTGAATGCTACTGTGACTCCAAATCACGACTCAACCCCAGTGACAACAGAACTTGCATTGGTTTCTATTTTTCTCTTTAAAATTCCTTATTCATGTATAGTTAATTTCTTTGCAGATTAACGATTAGTTGAATATAGTTTTTGGTTTCAAAAGATTGTTGTGTTTTCAGAATTGAATATGATGTTTTTTCAGCTTTGGGCAAATTTAATCAATTTTCCAGCACATTTTCTTTCAGAGAACCTAGAACAAAAGCTTGCCTATCATAAATGTATTGCGTCTGTGAGAAACAACATTTCAAAACAGAATTTTTCTGCAAACATTGTTAGAATATTTGTCCTGTAATAAAAAGATTCATAGTTTAGCTTTATTAAAATTTTCGACATTTACACAAATAATCAGAAATTTTCACCAATGAGTCGAATTTACCAAAGTGACCTTAAGTCTTATACCATATTAGTTTAAATATGTTTTATCATTTAGATTTGAAGCTTTGCAAGTATTTATATGAACATAAATTGAACAATTAATATAAACATTATTGCAGTTATCAAATGATAGAATTAATATGTCTTTTCAAAAAGAAAAAATCCGAATTTTAATTCAACATTTTATAAAATCTTACCAGGTTTCGCGTTTATCCTATCCTGAAGATCGTTTATCCGAACTTCCGTGTTTTGCGTTCTTCGTTTTTTGCGTGTATGCTATCGTATCGTGCGTGTATCCTATCGTATCTTTTATCCTTTAAAAAAATAACGATGCGGGTACTGTATACATGTAGGTAAACTTTATATCATTCAAATTCCATTAAGAAAGGTGTTTAATTAACATTTCTATTACTTTTTTTATTCTTAAGAATTATATTTAGATGTAAGAGACCAAACACAAAAAAAAAATTATTTCTCTATTATTTTTATCCCCCAGGATAAATCTTTTACTTATTTTATCATTGAGTCAAATGCTGAAAGACTTTTTTCATACTGATTGTTCGACTATTATTCACAAATTGAGTTGTTTACAGATTATCCCGTTATTTCCTGATCATGACAGGGAGCACACAGCGGGTGTGAACGGTATGTGGGGATGCTCACTCCTCAATTACCTGATTCTATCTCTGATTTTGTTTTATGTATTTTGAGCTCGAATACTGTTCATATTTCATTTGTCATTTAGATATATATAGCCATAAAAGACAAGACTTCCTCAGACCATTTTTGAGCCCTGGTTTGTGGTTTATTTAAAAATGATGCAACAGTGTAATAAATCAAAGAAAACAATCTTGCCATCTCTGCCACAAAGTGAGTATTGGATATGAGTTATGGGACACAAAGGATTCACAAGAAAATAAAAAATTATGTAAATTTTCGTATTTTTCTGCAAGCTTTCATCGATTTTACAGCACATTTTATTGTTATTGAGAAAACAATTGACAATTCAATGGTTAGTATTCATGTTATAAATACAGATTTTAAAGAGTCATAGTTGAAGGCTTACTTATCACAGTAAGTTAAGAATGATAAGATTTAAATGCATTTTCTGCTTATTCAACCATAATGTCGTTTAAAGCAATTGCTAATTAAACGCATTTAATTGATTTCCGAAAAACACAGGGGGTAGGTCTTTTGACACGTTCCCCCAATTGCCGCGAGTATAAAAGAGGGGCGCACGTGGCGTTTTCCTCCTCTTGTTCTATAGCGTTCCCAGCGATTCTGCACTTTGATAATTGTTTAGAAGCCTCCGAGAACTGTTAGCAAAAAAAAAAAAATCATGCCACCCATTAGAGCCAGAAAGTCACAAGTCACCCCCAAGTCCACCAGGGCAGGCAAGCGGACCAGGGGAGCCAGGCAGCAGCAGGGCAGAGGCAGAAGAAACCTGGCCGCTGTCCATCACGCTGATACCAGGGCAGCCCCTGAGATCGAGGGATTGGTGACTGGTACAAGTGCCCAGGCCTGGGAGGAAAACATTCAAAGTTCCACGGGAATGGCAGAGGAGCATGTGCCGCTCACTATTAACAATAAGGGTAGGCAATTAGATTTTTCTACTTCGTGGCCTGTCCCGGAGGAAGCTGCCCTGTCACCGGCAGGTAATTTCGGGGCGATGCCAAACATGGAGGTTTGCGCTGGGGACGATATAGGTGCCCATGTTCCAATCGCTTTGAAACAAAAAATTTGGGCGGGGAACTATATAAACTTAGCCCTGCTTACAAAGGGAAGTGCTGAACTGCAGCAGTTCGCTGCGGGTAGTAATTTTGTTCTAAATGA